>LPNX010213969.1:24642-34839 GCA_001517045.1 Pseudotsuga menziesii
AAATATTTAATATAGTTTTGGGTCATTTGACATTTATAGGGGTGAACACATTAATTTAATTTTTGATGTTTAATATAATTTTGGGTTGCTTGGCCAACATTCATATCTAGGGTAAGTAAATTATATTATTAAAAATTTCCACCTATACTCAAATTAAATAATTAAAAATTGCCATGTAAGATTAAAGTTCCTAGTCTTATTTACATCCATTTAAAAATTTAATGAATTTTGATTGTCTTAGACATTATGACAAGGATTTCCTAAGGCCCATTTTAAGTCGAAATTTCCTCTAACGATTACAATAATTTGACGAGGAAGCCTCCATTTGGATCCAAATGATATAAGTATTGATTTCTAGGGAATGACAATTGTAGAGGCACATAGTCAAATACATTTAAAAAAAAATATTTAATATAGTTTTGGGTCATTTGACATTTATAGGGGTGAACACATTAATTTAATTTTTGATATATAATATAATTTTGGGTTGCTTGGCCAGCATTCATATCTAGGGTAAGTAAATTATATTATTAAAAAATTCTACCTATACTCAAATTAAATAATTAAAAATTGCCATGTAAGATTAAAGTTCCTAGTCTTATTTATATCCATTTAAAAATTTAATGAATTTTGATTGTCTTAGACATTATGACAAGGATTTCCTAAGGCCCATTTTAAGTCGAAATTTCCTCTAACGATTACAATAATTTGACGAGGAAGCCTCCATTTGGATCCAACTGATATAAGTATTGGTTTCTAGGGAATGACAATTGTAGAGGCACATAGTCAAATACATTTTAATGGACAATAACAAGATTGGACACCTGGAGATCCCAGCGAAGAAACAACATAGGTTTTACAACAATTTCCACACCTTCAACATTAATTAGCACAACATTTCTTTTGAAGGGTGGGGCAGGGGAATGCTAGGGGGGGCTATTGTAATAACCTTACCTTATGAGTTAGTCAAGTAATGTATATGACCATCTCTTTTGAATAAGGATCAGTAGTTAGCCTAGTCAACAATAAATGAAAAAATTGTCCAAGGTCTCTCTATTAATTAAGTCCCAACAAAAAGTTGGCACTTAATAATTATTTGACCATGTTAAGTAGTTAGGGTTTTGTATATTGAAAGCATATTTAAAGAGCCATAAGGTTGTGAATGGATTGTTAAGAAATTATTGTATTAAATATTTTCTCAAGTGGAAGGTCACCTATCCTTAAAAGGCTTGTAAAAATTGCTTCCTTATTTGAATATCATAAATATAAGGTCCAATTCTATTGCATTTATCTTTCTTATTCTCTCTATTGTGTTAACTTGCACTAGAATATTGGGATGATCACATTATGTATTTATGTTTATCTTGCTACCATATCGATCGAAATTATTAAGTACACCACACCTAATGGCATCTGTATCAAATATTAATGCTAAATATCCCAGAGGGGTTTTTTCTTATGGTTTATATGTATTGTTCATGGCGATTAATCCTAAGAAATAGAATTAGGGCCTAAGTCATGAGTGTTTTTATCCATTTACCATAGTGTTATAGCTCTAGAAGAGCTTCATATAGTTTTCAATCCCCATTGTATTCGCCCTTACCCATGTTTATCATTGCACCCATATCCCACTTGGATTCTAAAGAACCCTAAACATGGATAGGAGAATGATTTATGATGTTATCCCATGATATATTCTCATTCATGACACATCTTGTGGTTTAATCATGGTGATAATATCCCTCTTATAGGACGGATATACCATACACGAGTCTGACATGGTCATTCATGGATGCATTCAACTCTATAGTATAGAATCTTTATGGGTAGTAGGTATTGTTCATGGAAATTGATCTCAACAAGGAATCATTTAGGGAAAGCACCCCACAGATTTAATCCTATAACCTTTAATAAACCTGTACAAACATTCTCAATGCACAACTAACCTAATAATGGAACCCACAACACCCTTGGAGGTGTTTCTTAACCATAAAAGATGGTTGAATGTGGATATTCGATGACTCATTAATGGCATTGAGCATGAGAAGCCCTATTTAGGGTTAGGTATAATACATCCCTACTCCAACCAATGTTAAGGGTTCTAGTATTTTGTTTCCCTATGACAATTATGCTCAAGACATCGATATCCATTCACAATGCAAAAAACATATTGATGGCACTCATATCCAACTCCTAGTCCAAACACCCCCTAGTGAGACTCATTGTGATGAGTCTAGGGTATTATCATGGTGCTTGAGCTTGATAAAGTTTAATTCAAACCTAAATCCCTTGTTTATTGTAAAAAAAAACATAAAAAGAAGAAGGAAACAACAATAACAATAGAACACGATATTTATGTGGAAACATTGTTTTACATAGGTGAAACAATAGGGAAATGGTAGCTTCGATATTTTATTATTACTCAAAAAACACTTACAATGATTTCTTCCATTATGAGACAACGCTAGGGGCCACATCCATTTTATACAATACATATGAGGGTCTAGAAATTTTTACATTGGGGGATATTTCTCTACACCCCTAAATCGAGGGGCATATCAACCCATCCTATGAACCTTCCATGCACCCAATGTATATAAGGAGCTATTTCCTTGTCATAATCTCAAAAAAATATCAAATATTTAAATATTGACTTCATATCGTAATGTTATCCTACTTGAAGTCACATACATGGAGTTCCTTTCAGATGTTTTCAACTTGCATGCCACTACACAATGTTCCTTCATCACATCTTCAAAAAACCAAGAGAAGTTTTACAATCAGTTCTAGTAGACTCCATAACATAGGCATAATATGTGGCTACTGTAGAAGCAACAGAGGATTTTGTGTGGCTAAAATACTTGAATATTTATAACAGAAGCAAGAGTATTCCACTCCCCTACTAAGTACAATACTTGAATATTTGTAATAGAAGCAAGAGTATTACACTCCCTACTAAGTACAAACAAAAGAAGGAGGAATGTTTAGAAATTAATCCTTGAGGATTGGTTCCATGTAAATAATTAATTTTCATCTTAAAAAGATGAAGAGTCCTTGAAAAGTCTATAATACTTATCGGAAGATGAATTCCAAAGATTACTTCTTAGTTGAAAAAATAAAGTGGTTATGCTCAATAAAATTTTCATGGAAAGTTATTCCTTTGAGGGACATTGATGCTCTGTTGAGCTTAGTGATGGTTCGTGAGCAACTGTAGACCGCTCCAAGTACCTGGTAACATTAACTATGCATATTTTGTTGTTAAAAACATCTCAAATGCATTTAAACTTATTTGGATAAGAGTCCTAAAACTTTTACTAAGCCATGTATCTCAAATGCAATGATAAAATCTCCTCCCGGGTGGAGGAAGAACAAGAGGTATCCTGGTTGCATGAGCGCAATCAATTATTGGTTAAAAGTGTCAATAGATGACGAGAAGAAAATGCTTCTCTATTTCAGAAACTAATATCACAAAAAATGGAGAATATGCGTGGGTGATTCACGGAGCTCTCATGAATGTTTCCTTAATGTTTCCTTACGTTGTGTTTCTCAATTAAAGTTGACTGTTGTTCGTATCCTTTCTTCGGCTATTGCTCAAGGCTCTTAATTTTATTTTTTATTGTTCCAATTTGACCAATGAACTGCGAAACGGTAGCTAGTCAGCTTTAATTGAGCAACACAACGTAACTAAACATTAATTTGTTCCATGAATCGGCCACGCAAATTCTCCATTTTGGACTCGAATTGTGAAGTTGAGAAACATTTTCTTCTCGTTAGCTTTTGACATCTTTAACCAGTAATTGATTGCGCTCTTGCAACCAGGCTACCTCTTGTTCTTTGTCCACATGGATGGAGATTTTATCATTGCAATCGAGATGTGGTTTAGTAACAAGTTTTAGGACTGTTATCCAAAAATAATGTTTAAATGCATTTGAGATGTTTTCAATAACAAAATATGCATAGTTAATGTTATCAGGTACCTGGAGCGGTCTGGAGTTGCTCACGAGCTATCACTAAGCTCAATAGAGCATCATTGTCCTTAAAGGAATAACTTTCCATAAAGGAATAACTTTCCATGATAATTTTATTGAGCATAGCCACTTTATTTATTCAACTAAGATTGGAATTCATATTCCAATAAGTCTTTTAGACTTTTCAATCACTCTTCATCTTTTTCTTTAAAACTTAAAAATAATTATTTACATGGAATCAATTTTCAAGGATTAAGTTCCCAACATTTTCCCCTTAATTCATAGGGCTGTTCGTGAGTCCAAGTTTCTTTCTAAAATTTAAAAAAAATTCTCTTCAAAATGCTTCAATCAAGATGTCTTTAATTTGGGCATTGGTGGAATAATGTCTCAATTGAGCTATCTTGGCCTCTACATGATATTGAATTACATGTACCTATTTCATGTTGATGTACTTTGCTTCGATATGGAATTCTTGGCAAATTTGATTGCAGAAGTATTGTACTTAGTAGGGGAGTGGAATTCTCTTGCTTCTCTTACAAATATTCAAGTATTTTCCTTAGCCACACAAAATCCTTTGTTGTTTCTACAGTAGCCACATATTATGCCTATGTTAAGGAGTCTACTAGAACTGATTGTTTGTGTGATCTCTACGAGTTGGATTGTAAAGATTCTATTGGTTTGTTGAATATGTGATGAAGGAAACATTGTGTAGTGGCATGCAAGTTGAAAACATCGGTAAGGAACTTCATGTATGTTGACTTCGAGTGGGATAACGTTAGGAGATGAAGTCACCAATATTTAAATATTTAATATTCTTTTAAGATCATGACAAGGAACTAGCTCTTTGTATACATTGGGTGCATGGAAGGTCCATAGGAGGGATTTCTAGGCCCCCTCTATTCACGGGTGTGGAGAAATATCTCGCAATGTAAAAATTTCTAGACCCTCATATTTATTGTATAAAATGGAAGTGCCCCCTAGCGATGTCTCATAATAGAAGAAAGCATAAGTAAGTGTTTTTAGAGTAATAATAAAATATCGAAGCTACCATTACCCTAGTGTTTCACCTATGTAAAACAATGTTTCCATATAAATATTGTGTTATATTGCTATTGTTGTTTCCTTCTTCTTTTTATATATATTTTTTAACAATAAACAAGGGATTTAAGTTTGAATTAAACTTTATCAAGTGCAAGCACTATGATAATACCCTAGACTCATCACAATGAGTCTCACTAGGGGGTGTTTGGACTAGGAGTTGGATATGAGTGCCATCAATATGTTTTGTGCATCGTGAATGGATATCGATGTCTTGATCATAATTGTGGTAGGGAAACAAAATACTAGAACCATTAACATTGGTTGGAGTAGGGATGTATGATCCTTAACCCTAAATAGGGCTTCTCATGCTCAATGCCATTAATGAGTCATCGAATATCCACATCCGACCATATTTTATGGTTAAGAAACACCTCCAAGGGTGTCAAGGGTTCCATTATTAGGTTAGTTGTGCATTGAGAATGTTTCTACATGTTTATTAAAGGTCATATGATTAAATAAATTGAGTGTTTTCCGTAACTGATTCCTTGTTGAGATCAATTTCCATGAACAATCCCTACTACCCATAAAGATTCTATAGTATAGAGTTGAATGCATCCATGCATGCCCACGTTAAACTCGTGTATGGTATATTCGTCGTATAAGAGGGATATTATCACCATGATTAAACCACAAGATGTGTTATGAATGAGAATATATCATGGGATAACATCATGAATCATTCTCCTCTCCATGTTCGGGGTTATGTAGAATCCAAGTGGGATATGGGTGCAATGAGTAGGTTTTGTGAATGGAAACAATATTTGAGGTATAAACATGGTTAAGGGGGGCTACAAGGGGCTTGCAAACTAGATGAAGTTATTCTAGATTTATAACAATATGGTAAATTGATAAAAACACTCGTTCCTTAGGCCCTAATTATTTCTTAGGATTAATCGCCATGAAAAATACATATAAACCATAAGAAAAAAACCATCTTGGGTTTTGGCATCAATATTTGGTAAATATGCCACTAGGTGTGGTGTACTTAATCATGTGGATTGGTATGATAGCAAGATAAAAATAAATAAATAATTTGATAATTCCAATATTCTAGTGCAAGTTAACACAACACAGAGAATAAGAAAGATAAATTCAATAGAATTGGACCTTATATTTATGTTATTCAAATAAGGAAGCAGTTCAGATGCCTCTTAAGGATAGGCGACCTTCCACTTGAGAAAATATTTAATACAATAATTTCTTAACAATCCATTCACAACCTTATGGCTCTTTAAATATGCTTTCAAGATACAAAACCCTAACTACTTGACATGGTCAAATAATTATTAAGTACCAAATTTCTGTTGGGAATTAATTAATAGAGAGACCTTGGTCCATTTTTGCATTTATTGTTGACTATTGACTACTCATCCTTATTTAAAAGAGATGGTCATATACATTAATTGACTAACTCATAAGGTAAGGTTATTACAATAGGACCCTAGCATTCCCTCCCCCTTCAAAAGAAAAGTTGTCCTATTTAATGCTTAAGGTGTAGAAATTGTTGTAAAACCTATGTTGTTTCTTATGTGGCTTCTTCAGGTGTCCTATCTTTTTAGTGCCCATTAAAACTTCTTTGACTATGTGCCTCTACAATTGTCATTCCCTAGAAACCAATACTTATATCAATTGGATCCAAATGGATGCTTCCTCATCAAATTATTGTAATCATTAGACGGAATTTGGACTTAAAATGGGCTTTAGGAAAATCCTTGTCATAATGTGTAAGACGATCAAAATTCATTAAAATTTTAAATGGATATCAATATGAATAGGAACTTTAATCTTACATGGCAATTATTTAATTATTTAATTTGAGTATAGGTAGAATTTTTTAATAATATAATTTACTTATCCTATATATGAATGTTGGCGAAGCAACCCAAAATTATATTAACGTTTTAGCCCCTATAAATGTCAAATGACCCAAAATTATATTAAATATTAAAAATAAATTAATGTCTTAGCACGTGTATTATAGGTCACATGACCCAAAATTATATTACATATTTAAAAATAAAATTAATTTTAACCTCTATATTAGGATGAGTGACCCAAAATTATATTAAATTAAAAAAATTAATATATTAACCTCTATAATTTAAAGTATCAAAAATATTATTAATAAAGGTATGCATTAAAACATTAACAAAAACTATTAAGTTGTTTTTCCATTGTGAAAGAAATTTGAAATTTCCAGTGATATAACATTAATGATGATGATGATGATGGTTAACGTCCCCTGAGACCAAACTTTGGTCTATCGGACCTAAAGAAGAGAATTAATTAGTTTGCTTTAAAGTTATATTTCTATGCTCAAAGAGCTTGGAAAGAAGCGTCCCGAGCTTACTATAATTTTGACAGGCTAAAAGGCTAGGAAAGTCGGTATTGCAACAAAAATTATGAAACTGGGATCTAATTCATATCTATTCACCAAATAAAATGGAAAAAAAAAACACTAAATAATTATTAATATTTTCATTTTTTTAAATAGAAAACTTAAAATTATATATCATGTTTAGTAACAATTACCTTATTATACCTGCCTCAGGCAGGTATATTGTAATCGATCACATTTGACTTACCTTTGACTTTGCTATTACTTGGTGCCTTTTGAGGCAGTTTTAAAAAATCAAAACTTGTTTTGCAAAGTAAGACTTAGGGATTTGTAAAATATTTTTTTTTAATTTTGTTAAAAAGCTATTTTTGTCAACGGCTGATTGGTGGATAAAAGATGATGTCAGCCTTGGGATTTGGTATCTGGATTTGGGTTGACATGTGGCAAGATGACGTCATAATAATAGAATTAAAAAAATGAAAATTATATCCGCCATCTGTTATTCTTGGAAGCGTTTCTTGGTGTTGTAATATTAAATCCGATTTGTCACACAATGATCGGCCTTTCAATTCTAGAAATCTGTCTGTGCTGTCGTTGCTGTTTTCGGCATGGCATTGCAACCGCTCACACCGGGCACAACCACTGGACCAATCTTGTGAATTCGATTCCTGCCAGTCTCGGGGCTCAAAACCTTGTATGCAGTTGCAGAACTGGACATTATTCTGGCTGCAAAATCCATAAGGCCCGCAAAAATCATAAATCTGGTATTGATCTGTGGGCTGCGACCAGATCATGCTCCACTTGCTGCTTTCGTCGCTCCAAAGGTAGAGCCGAGATTCTCCATCTTTATCCAGCACGAACCGGGTATCGATATGGACCTGAGGTTTGAGAGAGTACGTGAAATAGACAATTGCGCCTGTATGGTTTTTAACAACGCTGAAAACATAGATATATTTCGTTGCCATTTCTGGAAGCCCGCTGAAAATCTCACCGTTCCAGAGCCCACTTTCCCAATAGCGAACAGATCTGTTCCACAGGAGAACAAACTCGCTGGCCCCAGATGGATCCAGCTCGAGAGTGAAAGAACCAGGGGCCGGATCAACAGAACTTTTCCAGGAACTGAGCTTCTGCCCCATCCCAATCTTCATCCTGGGAAACAATGTATCACCGGGATAGTTGAATCTCTCCCAAACAGTAGTCTAATTTTCATCAATCATAACCAAATTGCCAGAGTCCAATATGACTACCTTAGTTGCTTTCCGGCTCCCATTACTGGACCAAACAGGGTTTCCTTTTCTATTCCCATCGTATAGAACTAGCTGACTCCCATCTTCTGCCAACTTTAAGGCTGCACCGCCCTATCTTTCCAATGGCTGCTCTCTGTTAGCCACCCATACGACGGTTTTCTTTGCAATCTGCGCATACCAGATCCCAACATACCATTTCTTTGTCCCTTTGGGTTGGAAGAATCCGATTTCGAAAGTCCCATTTCGTGACATTCTAGTTTGATTTGCACTGAGAGAGGCGCCCAAAGATATAGTATTCCTAGGAACCTCAGCCGCCTGGCAAGTTGCAAAAACCATAACTGTGATCAGTAGCTTTTGTAAAAGGGTGTTCTGATGCTTATCCATGGCTAATATTTCTCCAAGCAATCCTCCGGCCAGTAAAACGATAACTAGTGAAGTGCAAGTATTCAAAAGATTTTAAATCCAACAAATGACTGGTTTGGTCGTGGCCCTCATAAAGTTTTATGAAAAAGGACTCAGCTACTCTTTGACTGTGGAGTCTACCAAGAAGATCGAGCCAACAGGAATAACTAATAAAACAAGAGAATCCCAAATTCCTATGCGATCCAGAGAAGACTATCAGTGGCTCTAAATATCATGTCACAATGAAAGTTGAAGCTATCGATCAAATTTTACATAATCTACTCTACATATTAGATGTTTGAACATATGCTAAATATGCTCAATCGAGACTCATTTTAAAAGGAAATTTTAGAATTAGGAAAAAAAATCTGGAATATTGAAGTTACCCATTCATGGACATGCTGGCAAGTTGAAGTTACAGATAAAATTTTCTCGTTTTCTCTTGCAGACATGGCCATGAAACCTATTGATTCATTAAGAAGCTATCGTTTTAGGTTGGCCGTCTGCAAGTCAGAATAATATTATAATTTGATTATCTGACTATACTGGATTGTTGTCCACCCGTAGGCCTTATTAAATTCCCATCATAACCTAGGATCTACAAGTTTCACCACTATTAAAGAAAGGATGAAATCTATGATGGATTTGTCAATTTTTCACTTCTTTCTTGTGCAAGGAATCTTTTGGTTTGATATTATGTAAAACATGAAGGGATATGGCCACATACTTGAACCACTTATTGCTCTTATCATTTTACGTGATATATTATTTATGCAATAGTGTTATAGTAATACCCTTTGTATTATCTTTCTTGTATTAACATATACAGACTCAATGGATTTCCGCTGGATTTCTTACTATATATTTTATTTTTTCGTTACATTTGTATAGAGTTGATAGAACATAGTGAAGCCCTTAAGGATCGACCCATTATCTATGGTAGCATGTATACAACATTTCAATGTATTGTTGTTTGGTCTTTAATACAATTTGTATGTGGTGATGATTAAGGGATTGTGCCTCCAGTTTCAATTTTGAAACCCTTTCATTATAGTAACAAGCTTACACACACACGCACTGTAATCTCTCGAATTTTTTTTATATCAACCATTCCATTGGACTAGTGAGATGCATTTACCTA
>LPNX010213974.1:11122-221323 GCA_001517045.1 Pseudotsuga menziesii
GGGTTTTGAGAGAGAGAGAGAGAGAGAGAGAGAGAGAGAGATGGAGATTATAGGTTAGGGTTTTATAAAGAGAAAGAGAGAGATTCAGGGTTAAATCTTTAGAGAGAGAGAGAGTAATATTGGTGGTTTGGGTTGCAAAAGAGAGAGACAGATTCCCGATGAGATTTTTATATAGAGAGATATTGTGGTTTAGGGATTGAGAGAGAGAGTGGGGTTGAGGGATTTATAGAAATAGGTTAAGAGTTTAGAGAAGGAGAGAGTGATTGAGGCTTAGGGGTTTATAGAGAGAGAAATAAAAATGAAGAGGAACATGGTTGGGGGTTTAAATAGAGAGAGAGAATGGAGGTTACGTGTTTAGAGATACATATAGATAGGTTAGGAGTTAGGGGTTTAGAGAGAGTGATAGAGAGAGATGGGGCACTAGGATTTTAGAGAGAGAGAGAGAGAGAGAAATAGATGAAGATTGGGGGTTAAGGGTTGAGAGAGAGAGAGAGAGAGAGAGAGAGATTGTAGGTTAGTGGTTGAGAGAGGGATATACTTGTGTTCAAGGCATAGAGATTTATATATATAGAAAAAACTTAAGGGTTATGGTTCTAAATCGATAGATAGATATATAAATATATAGGTAGAGAGAGAGAGAGAGAGAGATTGGAGGTTAGGGATTTGAAGAGAGAGAGATTGTATGTTAGGGTTTTAGAGACAGAGAGAGAGGGGAGGACATTGGATGCTAATGGTTTAGAGAGAGAGGCATTTTGTGTTAGTAATTAAGAGAGAGAGAGAGAGAGAGAGAGAGAGAGAAGGGTTTAGAGAGAGAGGGGGGTTAGGTTGTGTGTGTGTGTGTGTGTTTCTCATTAGAAGTTTAGAGAGATAGAGAATGGGGATTATGGATTTAGAGAGAGAAATAGGAATACATACTGGGAATTAGGGGTATAGAGAGAGCGAGAGAGATTCAAAGTTATGGATCTAGAGAGAGAGAGATAAGGGGTTAGGGGTTTATAAAGAGAGAAAAAGGGAGAGAGAATAGGGTTTAGGGTTTAGAGAGAGAGAGAAAGAGAGATCGAGGGTTAAGGGTTTAGAGAGAGAGAAAGAGAGGTTGGGGGTTAGGGGTTTGCAGAGAGAGAAAAAGAGAGATAGTGGTTTAGGGGTTTAGAGAGAGAGGAGGGAGAGAGACTAGAGGTTAGGTGCATAGAGAGGGAGAGGGATAGAGAGATTGGGGGTTAGGGTTTTAGAGAGAGAGAGAGATCGAGAGATTGGGGGTTAGGGTTTTGGAAGAGAGAGGGATACAAATATTGGGGCTTAGAGTTTTAGAGAGAGAGAGAGAGAGAGAGAGAGAGAGATATTGGGGGTTAGAGTTTTAGAGAGAGAGAGATTTAAGGTTAGGGGTTGAGAGAGAGAAAAATATTAGGATTTTAGAGAGTGGCATAGATTAGGGGGTATGGGTTTAGAGAGGGATAGATATTGGGGGTTAGGCGTTTAGAGAGAGAAAGATTGGGGTTTAGGTGTTTACAAGGAGAATGGGGGCTAGGGTTTTAAATAGACATATATATTGCGGGTTGAGTTTTTAGAGAAAGTGAGAGGATAGGGAATGGGGTTTTAGAGAGAGAGGGAGATATTGGAGCTTCACGATTTAGAAAGAAAGGGATTACATATTAGGTGTTTATAGTGATAGATAAATAGAAATAAAGAGAGTAGGTTTAAGGGTTGAGAGAGACAGAGAGAGATTACTAGTTAGGGGTTTGTATTGAGAGAGAGAGAGAAATAGAGAAAGAGAGAGAAAGAGATTACTAGTTAGGGGTTTATATTGAGAGATACAGAGAGAGAGAGAGAGAGATTGGAGGTTAGGTTTTTAGCAAGAGGGAGTGAATGGGTGATAGGGGTTTAGAGAGAGAGAGAGAGAGAGAGAGAGATTTCATTAGTTTTTTAAAGACATGGAGAGGAAGAGAAAGATTGGGGGTTAGGGGTTTAGAGAATGAGATAGATTGGGGGACAGGGGTTAGAGAGAGAGATTAGAGGTTAGAGGTTTAGAGAGAGAGATTATCAGTTAGGAGTTTTGAGAGGGATATAGATTATGGGTTAAAGGCTTAGATAGATATTTTGAGAGAGAGAAAGATGGATTGCAAGTTAGGGGTTTAGAGAGATAGATTATGGGTTACGATTTTTGAGAGAGAGAGATTATAAGGTAGGCTTTTAGAGAGAGAGATTATTAGTTAGGTTTTTAGAAAGAGAGAGAGTGAGAGATTGTATGTTAGGGGTTTAGAGAGAGATAGTTGCGGTTAGGGGTTTAGAGAGAGGGATATATTTGGTTTTATGTGTTAGGGGTTAAGATTGATAGATATATAGATAGAGTGAGTGAGAGAGAAAGAGAGAGATATTGGGGGTTAAGGGTTTATAGAGAGAGAAACAAAGATTGGGATTTAGGGGTTTAGATAGAGAGAAAGAAAGATAAAGTGAGTTAGGTTTTTAGAGAGAGAGGAGGGAGAGTGATTGGGGAATAAGGTCTTCGAGACAGAGATTGGGGGTTAGGGTTTTAGAGAGAGAGAGAGAGAGGGATAGAGACATTGGGGTGATTATTTTAGAGAGACATAGATTAGATTTTCTAAGAGACATAGATTAGCTGTTATGGGTTTAGAGAGAGAAATAGATTGGTGTTTAGGTGTTTAGAGAAAGAATGTGGATTAGGTTTTAGATAGATAGATAGATTGACCGTTAAGTATTTAGAGAAAGTGAGAGATGAAGGAATGTGGTTTTAGAGAGAGGGGGAGAGATTGGAGCTTAAGGGTTTAGTAAGAGAGATTACACATTAGTTGTTTAGAAAGAGAGAGAGAGAGAAATAGAAAAAAAGAGAGTCTGTTGAAAGGTTTAGAGAGAGAGATAGAGACTAGTGGTTAGAGTTTTATATTGATCGACAAAGAGATAGAGATAGAGACTAGCAGTTAGAGTTTTATATTGATCGACAAAGAGATAGAGATTGGAGATTACGTGTTTAGAGAGAGATTGAATGGGGGATAGGCATTTAGAGAGCAAGAGATATCGGCAAAGAGATATTTTTGGTTAGGTATTTAAAGACACAGAAAGAAAGATTGGGTGTTAAGGGTTTAGAAAGATAGAGAGATTGAGGTATAGGGGTTTAGAGAGAGAGAGAGAGAGAGAGAGAGAGAGAGAGAGAGAGAGAGAGAGAGATATTAGGGGTTCGAGCTTTAGAGAGGGATTATGGGTTAGGGGTTTTAAGAGGGATATAGATTATGGGTTAGGGACTTAAATGTATATTTAGAGAGACAGAGAGAGATAGACTTCAAATTAGGGGTTTAGAAAGAGATAGATTATGGGTTATGGACTTAGAGAGAAAGAGAGAGACAAATGATGGGTTAGGGGTTTAGAGAGAGAGAAATAGATTGAAGGTTATGGTTTTAGAGAGAGTTAGAGTGATTGTATGCTATGGGTTTAGAGAGAGATAATTTCAGCAAGGGATATAGAGAGAGATATTAGAGTTTAGGGGTTTAGAGAGGGATAGATTACACTTTATGGGTTAGGGGTTACGCTAGATAGATAGAGAGAAAGAGATATTGGGGGTTAGGTTTTTAGATGGAGAAAGAGAGAGACTGAGATTGGGGGTTTGGGGTCTAGAGAGGGTGATAGAGTGAGAGTGAGATAGAGAGTGTTATACCCAAATCCTGTCACCACCATGTGATAAGACCTTTAACTCCCATGTTTGCTCTTAATCCCAACACTTAGACTGGAAACCTACTTTATCTATCAATTATACATGAAAAAACTCAACACCGCGCTTTGCTTGTGGCCCATGAGCGGTACCTTGTTTTCACCTCCTATATCTTGTTTTCCATAAGCGGTGACACCACTTAATGGTCTTTGGTCCATAAGTGTTTCTCATCTAAACCGCTCTGTCATAAGAGAAGAAAAGTGGTACCCTGGGTAAAATGGGAAAAAGAGAAGTTTCTCGAGGCTTCTAGATCATGAGCCTCGTGTCCTCCCTTATCCTTATCATTATGGGTCAATTGAGCTTGAGATCCCCCATGGTAGGATCTTAGAGCCACCTCACCCACAATTCTCCTAACTATTCCTATCCATTGAGCCTTATAAATACAAGCTCATGTCCATAGTTGAGGGGGAGAACTATAGAGGTATTGTTATGCTATTGGATTGACCACTTATATTAAGCCATTGGAGAGCATAGAAAGCAAAGTTGGAGCTTATGTGGATGAAGCATTTGTCTCATGGAGATGCTTTTCGACACTAAGGCAACGATTCTAAGCTTCTCCATACATCTTTAATGAAAAGCTGATTTTCGTCCCACATTACTGTTGTTTTGATTTCACATGTACATGTTGTTAGATTCCTTAGTCACTAACATGGATAAGTAGATGATTTTATGGTAGCTTTGATGTGTTTACATGTTTGATCTGTTTGCAGGTACACGGGTTCACTATCGAAGCAGCATTCTAGGTGTCTACGACGTTCAGGGAATGTCTTCATCCTTTGTTGTTCACTCACACGGGGGCTTCACTTGTTGGCCAATATCCTATCATGTTAGTTCATATTGTGGGTTTTAAAATTATAAAAAATTGAACCAATATATTGCAGGTATTGGGGGGATGAAGGGTTTTGAGGTGAAGGTGGGTAGGGTGTTTTATAAGGATTGAGGTATAAAAAGGGGTGGGGAGGAGGTTTTAAGTATTGGGAGGGGGTTTCAACAAAAATAGTTTGGGTCAATATCTCTCGAAATTAAGGGTATTATTTAATATCCCACGATCGCATGTGCTATGTGAGAGGTTCACTAACTGAAGTCCCCATGTTCACTCATTTGTTCTGGATCTGAACCATTTAGAACAGAGGAACAGTTTCTGTCCACAGAAGGTGAAATATTCATGATTACAGAGAGATATTGGGCTAAGGGTTTAGAGAGAGAGATTGAAGGTTAGGTGTTTAGAGAGAGAGATTGAAGGTTATGTGTTTATAGAGAGAGAGAGAGAGAGATATTTAGGGGGTTATGGGATTAGATAGATAAAGATAATTTGAGTTAGTTTTTTAGAGAGAGAGAGAGAGAGAGAGAGAGAGAGAGATTTGGGGTTGGGGGTTTAAAGAGAGAGAGAGGTTTGGGGTTAGGGGTTTAGTGAGAGAAAAATTGTTTGGGGATTAAGGTTTAAAGAGAGAGATATTGTGTTTTGGGTGTTTATCTGGAGAGAGAGAGAGAGATGAAGAGAGAGAGAGAGAATGAGAGAGAGGGAGAGAGATCGAAGATTAGGAATTTGTAGAGAGAGACATTGGGGGTTAGGGTTTTAGAGAGAGAGATTAGTGGTTATGTTTTGAGATAAATATTGGTCCAAGAGAGAGAGAGAGAGACAGAGTTCGGGTTTTATGGGTGTAGAGAGAGAGATATAGAAAGACAAACTGGGTGTGATGATAGTAGAGAGATAGAGAAATATATTGGTGAATATGTGTTTAAAGAGAGAGAGAGAGATTGAGTGTTAGGGGTTTATATAGAGAAAGAGAAATAGAAACACATAGATTTGTGGTTAGCAGTTTAGAGAGAGAGATTATATGTTAGGAATTTAGAGAGAAATAGATAGATATTGGTTGTTAGCGGTTTAGAGAGAGAGAGAAAGAGGGAGGTCTAGAGAGCTTGGGTATTAGGGGTTTGGAGAGAAGGACATATGGAGACAATGAAATGCGAGGTTAGGGGATTAAAGAGAGAGATATTTTGAGCCCATCGGTTTTGAGAGAGAAATAGGGATTCTGGGTTAGGGGTTTAGAGAGAGAGAGAGAGGGGGGGGGTAGGGTTTTAAAAAGAGAGAGATTGGGGGTCAGGGGTTTAGAGTGAGACAGAGAGAGAAAGAGCTATAAAGAGAGACATTGCATGTTAGGGGTTTCAAGAGAGACAAATGGGGGGTTTTGGGTTTATATAGGGATAGAAATAGAAAGAAGAGAGATTTGGGGTTAGGGATTTAGAGAGAGAGAGAGTAGGGTTTAGGGGTTTAGAGAGAGAGATTGGGGTTTGGGGGTTTAGAGAGAGAGATTGGGGTTTATAGTTTTAGAGATATAGTAAATGATATATATATATATATATATATATATATATATAGAGAGAGAGAGAGAGAGAGAGAGAGAGAGAGAGATTAAGGGTTAGAAATTGAAAGAGAGACAAATAGGAGGAGGTTATGGTTTTATGGAAAGAGCCTTTAAGGGTTAGGGGTTTAGAGATATAGAAAGGGAGGAAATTTATGGTTGGGTCTTTAGAGAGAGAAAGAGTAATTTTGGTGGTTAGGGTTTCCAAAAGGGAGAGACAAATTCAAGATTATTTGCTTAGAGAGAGAGAGAGAGAGAGTGGGGGTTAGAGATTTATAGAAATAGGTTAAGGCCTTAGAGAGAGATTTTGAGGTTTAGGGGTTTATAGAGAGAGAAATAAAAATAGAGAGAATCATGGTTAGGGGTTTAAACAAATACAGAGAATGGAGGTTAAGTGTTTACATATAAATCTAAAGAGGTTAAGGGTTAGGGGTTGAGAGAGAGAGAGAGAGAGAGAGAGAAATGTGGCACTACAGGCTTAGAGAGAGAGAGATACATACAAATAGAGATTGGGGTTGAAGCGTTTAGAGAGAGAGAGAGAGAGAGATACAAATAGAGATTGAGGTTTAAGGGTTTAGAGAGAGAGAGAGAGAGAGTTTGAAGGGTAGTGGTTGAGAGAGAGATATTTGTGTTTAATGCATATAAATTTAGATATATAAACAATGATTGAGTATTAGGTTTCTATATAGATAAATAGATATGTAGAGAGAGAAAGTGATAGAGAGAGAGAGAGAGAGAGAGAGAGAGAGAGAGAGAGAGAGATGGAGAGAGATTGGAGGTTAGGTGTTTATAGAGAGAAATAGAGATTACATGTTAGGTTTTTTGAGATAAAGAGAGAGTGAACAACATTGGGTGTTTTGGGTTAGAAATTAAGAGAGAGAGAGAGAGAGAGAGAGAGATTAAATGTTATAAGTTTAGAGAGAGGGAGAGATTAGGGATTAGGGGTTTAGAGAGATAACAGAAATACATAATGGGAATCATGGGTTTATAGAGAGAAATAGAAATAGATAATGGGAGTCAGGGGTTTAGAGAGAGAGAGAGAGATTCAAAGTTATGGGTTTAGAGAGAGAGAGAGAGAGAGAGATTGGGATCGGTACTTTAGAGAGGGAGAGAGAGAAAGGATGTTAGGGGTTTAAAGATACAAAATTTGATATTGGCGTTAGAGGTTGAGAGAGAGTGCGAGAAAGCTAAGAGAGAGAGAGAGAGAGATGATTAGGGGTTTAGAGAAAGAGATAGATATGGGAATAGGGGTTTAGAGAGAGAGAGAGAGAGAGAGAGAGAGAGAGAGAGACAGAGACAGAGAGGTATTTGGGTTTAGTTATTGGAGAGTGTTATCACTCTAAGAAACTCCTATAGGTTGCATCTCGAGGATTCCTAGTAACTTATAATGTTTTTGGGGTTTTCTAAAATGGATCAAGTCAGGTGACCTATATAACCTTCCAATCTCAAGACATGCATGAAACTCAATCAAGTACAAGGATTTTAGTTACCACTATTCAGAGGTTGACAATATGGTGCAGGGATGGAGAACTCATCATGCTGGCATATTCATACATAAAACAGATACATATAAATGGCTAAATCATGATAAGGAAGGCACTTATAATTCAAATCACATCAACATGCCACTAGGGTGACAACTATCAAACATTAATTAACTTGAATATAACCTGAATAACACATTCAAACATAAGCACAGAAAAGGAAGAAATGGAAGCTAAACAAATGATAACAAAAGAGCTTATATTAGGACATGAGAAAAATGAGAAGCTTGACAATAGTATTCATCTACAAGTCCCCGAAGTTGAACCCTTTTAATAAAATAAGTCTTAGGATTTATAGCCTTTACAAAAATACTCAGATCTTGAAAAATTGGATCTGATTTAACAAAAATAAACAAAATAATTGTTTTTTGCAAAATTAGGTTAAAAACCCTAATTAACTACTAGTCTAACTAACTGTAGAATTTGTTCACTATATGAACCCTTTGATAACTAAAGTAACTATTGGAGATCACTACCGCTGTTCCTTTGCTAGTTAGGTCATTGTTTCACTTTGATAGCTAGGTGTTGGTGACATTTTCTACTATTATGCCATAGTAGAACTGAAACAGAACTTTCCTGATGCTTTCTTCTGCGTCCTTCATCTTTACACTTTGTCCCTGAGCCATCCCTATTTGCCCAAAACTGGTCCTGCATGTCAAAAATCAATTCTATGCCTCTGTCTGCCTTCGGTGGTTAAGAGGCCAAAATATCAGAATGGTTAGCTATCGAAAGTGGTGCTTTTGGTGGCTAATGAACTGCCCCAACGTCCGCCTAAGCCATCGAAAGCCTTGTTTTCCAAAAATTATTAGGTTTCCTTCAAAAATGTTCTTTCAAGTCTGTCTGCTCAGCTTTCTTCTTCAGCAGGCTCTGTGCTAGGAGGGTTAACAATAGCCTGGCTTGTTTCTGGAGGCTGAAGGCTAACTGTAGATTTAGCTAGGGTTTCCAACGTGGGGTGGTCTCTAGGGTTTATCGTAGCCTCCTTCAGCTACAGTGTTTGGAGCCTAATCATCCTATAGAATCTAGTATTGTATTTTAGGTACCTTGTATTTAGTCTCTTTAAAAAATTATACCTCTCTCTCTGCTCTAGGTAAGACTTATGTAGCAGCTTGTTCCTACTAGTTGATGCAGCATTATTTTTCTTTATTTCTCTTTCCAAAATCTCCATCTCATACACTTGCCTCAGTAATTGATTTATCCTTTGAGTCTTGGGCTTGCTGGAGGAAGCCTTCTCTGTTGATTCCTGTTGCTCCTTTGGTGTAGGTGATTGTGGCTCTTGAATCTCTTCTACAACCTATAAATCTAGGTTTGCACCTTCTTCTGGTTCCTCTTCTGAATTTGAGTAGGGTAGGTTCAAAATTTTCTCACTGTGTGTTGCAACTTCCTGGCCCTTGTCACTGAAATCCAAGTTCCTTTTGACCTTCTTGAATTTGGAAGAGGAGGGAGGCTGTTCTAATTTTGCTGGGGATATAGCCCTCCTCTTTCTTCTCCCACTCCTTGGTGTGCTAGACTTTTTGGTAGGAGATTTCCCCTTTTCTTTTGGATGAAGGCCTGTCTCAAAGCCATTCCAAAATAGGAAATAAGGCCATGCCATATTCCTCCTCTTTAGCAATTCTTGGACCAGAAGTTGGATAAGGCCATGATGAGACAGTCTGCCAACAATCTTGGTTGGCTGGTCCTTCACCTAGAGTGTCATCTTTTCCAAAGGGAAAATTCAGTGGGATTTTACCTATGAAGTGGTTCATCAACTTAAAATGGTAAATCATAGCTCTGTTATATCTCCCGTCACATGTTATGTAGACCAAAATGGCCTTCAACAGTTTCTGCCACCTCTCTTCTATCCAGGAGGAAGGTACACTCTTCTTCCACACAACCCCTCTATGTTCAGGCTTTAGATAAGATCTGAACTCCACATCTTTTGGTATGGTGGTCTTAAGCCACTTCTCTCCTGTGCTAGGGAATTCAGTTACTTCAGTAATTAGGGCTTCATCTATGTGGAATTCCTCTTTTCCTATGACTGCCTTGGATCCATCAAATGAGAGGGAAAATGCCTCAGCCGCCTGCTGACGTGAACCTTGTATCTTCTCACAAAACCTATAGTAGCCAACATCCTAGAACAATTTATAGACCTCTGGATGTGCCTCCAAATAGCTGATATCTCCCAACTCCTACCTGAGAGAAGGTCCTCCATTATTCATCTTTTTGAATGCCACTCTTGGGTACCTCCCCCAAGTATTTCCCATCTACAATGACATTCCCCGTATTACAGCTATGATCCCTTTCCCATGAGTCTGTTTCATTTGCTTCCTGGTCTGCCTTGTCATCATACTCTGAACAAAGGAATTTTGAGTCTACTACACTCCCACTACCCCTGTTCAATTATTTCCCTCCCCCCCCCATTTAGTGGGTCAGTCCATAGATTGTCTCACATCTTTCGGTTATCTCCCTTATGCTCTTGGTCAAGGAAACATCATTTCCTTGACCAGGGGCAAGTCTCTCTCTGTCGATGACAACACACATATTCCAAAGGATAGACCTAGAGGTCCTTGTATATTGGTTTCATTAACCTCATTGATGAGTTCCTTGGACCACTTTAGAGGAGTTCTTAGTGCCTCTCGGGGTGATTTTTTCTCACGTGCTCGACTCCAACTACATCATCGCACCATTGAGATTCGTATAGGGTATTGGTTCATGCAGTATTTGGTCAAAGACCCCAGATGTCACCTGAATCTAGCACATTGATGAGTCTACTCGAGGGACCTAAACAGATTCATGTCCCTTGGGATTTTTTGGTTGCGTTGGAGATAATGTTCAGAAGCCCCAACAGCGCTTCTATATAGATTTATGATTGACGCAGCATACTTGTACCACAGAGACTCTGACTCTCCATTAATGAGTCCATACAACTATGTATCATTCTAGATCCAGCAGGGAATCAGTCATGAAGATATAGCATTCCATAAAAATCCCTTGGGTGCAATATAGCAGTTCTTCAGATCAGTATTGTATTCATCCTATCAATGAGGAAACCACTATGTATCAGCAGTTGTATATGATCGGCTCTTGTATTATAGAGCATAGATCACATTATTCTTTTGACATTGTTACGAGCATGGGAATGCCTGCCTCATCCATATGACATGTCATGAATTATTTGTATCTCACCCATTGATAGGAACCATATTAATACAAAAACCAAAAGCCACAATGCCCTAGCCTAGGAAGCACCACCTCTCCGCAGAAAATCCTATGATGTCTATCAGACATATGATGAGCTCCTACCCTCACACATCAGGGGGCAATATGTTAACCAAAAAAATCCCTCACTCAGCTCTACATGGCCTACACCACCCAAGGACACCCATGCATGACCCTCATTTCACCCCATTAGACCCCCACACCCTCAAAAAAGCTTAAGAATGAGAAAACGGGCTTTAAAACCCCAGAAAAGAGCCTAAATAACTCTCCTAGGGGCTAAAACCTCCAAAAAGGGGCTAAAACCCCTTAAAGGAGCCTAAAACCCTAAAATGAGCTAAAGTTATGGTGGAAGGGACTAAAATCCCAAAAAAAGGGGCTAAAGACCTAACCAAGGGCTTAAAACCCTAAAAATGCTATAAATAGAGGGTTGGGGGTCACTCTCAAAACAATTCTCCCTTGCATACTGTTATGCTGCCCAAGTGGATGCCTTGAGACCCTTTGTCTCTCAAGCCACCCACACTCCCTCTCCTCCATCTTCCATTGTGCCATAGCTCCTCTATCCAAGAGAGGTGCTTCTCTAACCCTGGGCATGGTGGCCCATTCCAGCAAGAGAAGGTATAGCTTGTTGTTTGTTTTGTTTTCTTTAGTAGTTTATTTGATTTCTAATCCATGGTTTATTTGCAGGTTTACTGCTTAACTTGTTCTACAGGTATTTCAGTCTCTAACATGTTGTTTGCAGGTAGCTGGAGTTAAACCCTAACAGTGTTAGCAGAGGGGTTTCCATCCATTTTTCTTCTTTCTGTTCTATTTTTCTTTTTGTCCATTTTTACGGCATTTTCCATCTAGAAACCTATCCTTCCATCCTATAAACGGAAGGTAGCCATTCCTTCCCTGTAGCAAGGGAGAAATCCCTGCTACACTACCGTTAATTTTATCTTGTGCGTTTAGGTGGAACCATGGAGTGAAAACTTGAAATTAAAGAAGATGCACACTAATCTATATGATAATGCAAGTTTTCCTCTTAAATGAAATTCTACCTAAGACAGGGAGAGATATTTATTTTTCTTCCGAAAAATGCACACCCAAATGTAAATGCAATTCTATCTTTTCAAAAGAAAAGCGAAATATCAATGCACCCCAAAGAATCTTTAAAGCAAATAAAAAAGAGATCTAGAGAACACCAAACATAAATAAACCAAAAATGTTTCCTATCTTTTCATGCTTGAAAAATATGCATAAAACCTTAACGAAAAGATGATTTCACTAACGTTTCCCAACAAAACTAACTCTAAAGCATGCAAAGCTGAAAACAGATATTTCTTCTTAATGACAGTAAGATCTAGAATTTCAAACAATCATGCACAAAATAGGAAGAAAATCATTCAACAAACTTGCGAATAAAGCAAAAGAGACAGAAAACGAAAACTTCTCTTTGGAACAGACAAGGAAACGAAGAATCAATCTCTCCTATCAAGCACTAAAAAAGTAAGCATGTAAAAGGAAACAAGAATCACCCAAGCAAAGAAAGAATCAAAACAACATGGATCACTCACGCATTCCAAGTACAAAACAAACCAAAACCTACTCATGAAAATGAAATGTATATTTCCAATCCCAATGAATAATATCTATAGAAAAGAGCAAGATATTTCAAGAAAAGAAAAGAATGTAGAATCTAATGCAAGAAACATAAACTCTCTTTGAATGCAAAAAGAATACAACAATCAAAGCGACTGTAGAACACACAATTCAAAAATACACTTCATTTTCATCAAAATGTAAGCCAAAAACACACAAAAATGAAAATACAAAGTCTAGAACAGGGCCTCCCTGGCACCGTGTTGGAGGGGTCTTTGACAGAGCGGTTCTGTGACAAGCACCGCTTCTGGGTCACCGCACTTAGGCGGTGGAACCGCTTATGGATAACAGGGTTTAGGCGGTGGCACCACTTATTTTCTACAGCACATGTGCGGTTCCTTGAATAAATCCAAAACACAAAGAGAACCAGATTTTAAGTAAAAAATTACTCAAATCAAGGTAAAGACTGATGAATTGACAATAAAACAGAGCATAAAAGGTCGAAATAGTTAAGATCTGAATAGATCTGAAAGTTTCAAATCAAACTTCACTAAGTTAGATGGCAGATCTAACTGAAGAGAGTTATAGACTGGAGCCTGGATTCGGACAAGTGTTCAAGGACTGAGGAACATCAGATCAACTGAAATTTTCTTTATTCCCTAGCGGAGTCGCCAGATTTGTAATCAAGAATATTGCACCTTCTGCGGACAGAAGTTGTTCCTCTGGTCTGAATGGTTCAGATCCAGAACAAAGGAGTGAATGACAAAGGATGAAGAGTTTCCTTGAATGTTGTAAACACCTGGAATAATTCTTTGAAGATGAACCTGTGTACCTGAAACATGCAAAACAAACAAGAACATCAAAGCTACTAGAAAATTATTCACACATCCATACTAGTGACTAAGGAATCTAGTAAAATATACATGTGAGATCAATACAACAGATAGGTGGTATGGAAATCAGCTTTGCATTAAGAATGAATGAAGAAGCTTACAACCATTGCCTTAGTGTTGACAAACTCCTCCACAAGACAAACACCTCATCCCCAAAAGTTCCAACTTGCTCTTTTTTGCTCTCCAATGGATTGGACTAAGTAATCAATTCAACATCGTAACAATACCATTCATTTGATCCCCCTCAACTATGGATATGAGCTTGTATTTATAAGGCTCAATGGATAGTGATAGTTGAGAGAATTGTGGGTGAGGTGGCTCTAAGATCCTACCAAGAGGGATCTTGACTCCAACTAAGCCATATTGATAGGGATAAGGGAGGACACAAGACTCATGTTCTAGAAACCTCAAGAATCTTCTCTTTTTCCATTTTTACCAAGGGTACCACTTTTGTTCCCTTATGACAGAGTGGTTTAGTTGAGAACTGCTTTAAAGACAAAGCACTTCTGTGGTGGCACCGCTTCTCTATAACAAGACACAGGTGTTGCTAAGAAAGGTACCGCTCATCAGCCAAAGGGAAAGCGAGGTGCTAGGTTTTTCCATGTAGAATCGATATCCAGAGCAAGTTTCCACTCCAAGTTTGGGATTTAGGGAAAACATAGGGGTTAAGGATCTCATCACATGATGGTGACAAGATTTAGGTATAACATTATCCAGCTCCACATCCTATATATAAGATTTACATTCAGTTACATAACTACTTGTCGATTCAACTAACCAACACAACCTATGAGGTCAACATAATCTACTTGTTTACAATTAGTTAACTGAAGGACATAGTAGGCTAGCCAACTTAGGATCATCCAACAACACTTTTTCATTTGTCTTGTACTTATGCCATATGGTCCAAACCTTTGTTATGTTGGTATAGCAAAGTATTTGGGATTTTTAGACTCATTAATGAACCCAAACGCCCAGATTTGGTCATTCAAGAGACACGTGCACCATATTTTATGAAATTTCAATACTTGGTGCGCTCCCACTCCTTAAAACATTGAACTAGTTTGACCAAAGGTGCCCGTGTGTTGTATTTGAGTTTTTTTGGATCCTTTGGATGATTTATTACTTCCTAGAGCCACTTCCACTCACCCATGCACTCCAACATGCCTTTCATACACTCATTTATGTCTTAGCATGATTCACGCATGTTCACATGGCCATTCGTGATCGTTTGACATGGTTTGAGAGTTCATTTGTCCACTTATAGGGGTTTGATGTCTAGTCTAAGCTTGCCACATGTATGCCTCCAATTTTCCTCCAAAGCCTAAATATTTTCACCTATTGTATTATAATCATGTTCAACATGTATTTACATGTTGGACAGTAATAGAAACTTCAGTTATTGACACTATTTGCATGTGTTAATTTTTCTCTTTTCACAAATTTTCTACACTATTTATGAAATTATGAGTTGTTAGTATTCCCTTAGCTCCTATATCTTGTCGTGAATCATATTTTCACATGGTATCAAATATATTTGGAGCCGCAATTCATATTCAAAGAGTTTGAGTTTCTATGTTGGGCCTCCTTCATAAAA
This sequence comes from Pseudotsuga menziesii, assembly GCA_001517045.1. Classification (NCBI taxonomy): domain Eukaryota; kingdom Viridiplantae; phylum Streptophyta; class Pinopsida; order Pinales; family Pinaceae; genus Pseudotsuga; species Pseudotsuga menziesii. The sequence goes on from LPNX010213974.1 coordinate 26,011, forward strand.
AATTGAGTGTTTTGTATTGCAGGTAGTTCCAGTGTCTTTGCCACTCAGTGCACAAAAAACAATGGAGCAGAGCCATGTCTTTCGTACCCCATTCAATTATTTTTTAATGTAATTTTGAAATGGTGATCCATCTGAGGTTGAAACGCCTCTACAGAGTAAACATGGGAACTGAGAACAAGCCCAACTCTACTATGGAAAATTGAAGTACTTCAACAGGTTGGATGAGGCATTCGAGATGATTTGTCTCAATATTTCAAGGGATATTCTCTTTCATGTAGAAAGTATTACTACACCCAATGAATTCTAGCTCAAGATCGAGTCACTATTTGGGGATACTAATGAGATGACAGGACACCAACTTGAAAATGAGTTGATCACGTTGAGCCCAACTCACTTTGAAACGATCCAATATTTATTCACAAAGTTAAAATCCTTGGTACTTCAGTTGAAATAGTGTGACATCGAGATGAAAGAGGAGCAACTGATATTGTCCATTCTTTTAAATTTATGTCCTGAGTGTTAAATGTTTATCTTCACATTCCACTTAGGAAAGATAACAGTTTAAAATTAGAGAATGCTTTCACTGACGAACTTCATGGATTCTTTGAACCAGGAACAAGACAAATTGGTGCAAATGGGTACCATAAAATCCACCAAGGATCAAGCCCTTTCTACAAGTGTTTCGAATCAATCCAAATGTAAGAAGAAAGCCAAAGATTCGAAGTAGAAATAGAATAAGAATAGGTAGTAGAAGCTGAAATATTCATATGGGGGTTGGAATCCTAATAAGGACAAAGAGAAGAAGAAGCAAGAGAAGAAAAAATGCACTTATTGTCACAAATATTGGAATCGAGAGAGTTCATGCATCAAGAAAACTATTGACATGATGGAACAACTACTTGATAAGAACAACATTCCCCTACCAAAAGGTGAAAGGGAGAAAGAGGGAGCTTCAATATTACAGAACAAGGATAGATGCCATGCACTGGTTGTTGGATATTCAAGATCTTATTCATTCATTATATATTCAAGTGCCTCAAGTAAAATGTATTCCATACAAGAATCCTTATTTTCCCTACATTCTTACATTGGTCCATCCATTCTCATGGGTGATGACTTTGAGATCCTAGCCAAATGGATTGTCAAGATCAACCTTGATGATGGGTACTTATAAAACAATGTGTTGTATGTTCTTGATATTGCAATAAACCTGCTCATTGTCTATCAAATGACACACATAGGAATAGAGAAGAGAGTAACGTTTACTCAAAATGATGTAGACATTTCAGAAATTTATATAGGACAAGTTGTTGACCATGATTCAAGGATGTATAAGTTCTCTCACTTCCTTCCTTAATCCAAAGGGAATTCGCTTTTGTCACATGCCAATGAGAGCAACAAACTATGGAATGAGAGGTTTGGACACCTCAACTACATGTATCTTCAAGCACTAAGTAAAGAAAGCATGGTTGAAGGGATTCCAAGTATCAAGTTTTCCAAAGGCACATGCAAAGGGTGCATAGTTGGGAAGCATCCTGAGTGCAAATATGACAAGGGAGAGGTAAGGAGGGAAATAAAGGTGCTTGATTTGATCCATTTATATTTTATAGGACCACTTCCCATACCCTATTATAATTATTCTTCCATTAGATCTTCAGAGAAATGAGTGAAATCAGATTCTTAATTATTATGCAGTGAAAATGAATGAATAATGCACACTAAACAAATCAAATCTCGGAGGAAACAAATAAGTAGTGCTCATATAATTACAGTATAAACTTCATTACATCCTAGTAGTATACCATGGTAATACATAAAGGAAAATTCGAATCATTAGGGATCAATTCGAATCTACCAACTCGATCTGAATGCATGGCTAACTTGAAGTGTCTAAATCACTATCAAAGTTCAACTGGTTGATTCCAGATGTCTAATACAATCTCTCAATCAGTTATAATCAATCAAACCAGTATAAGTGTAGTGGTAGGTGAGAAGTAGGTGATAATTTGCACCTTCCCACATGCATCCATACAAAAATGGTGTTAACTGAACTGGAGGATATCTAACTGAATGTAAATGAAGCATAACTAACCTTAACTAGTTACCAACTTCCAACAACTGAGGGAGGTTGGTGTCAACACTCCTAGTTAATCCTAAAATGTAGGGATTGGTCTAGGAGGCCCCTAAACTAATGCATGTAAGTGTATTCAATATCAATTAGCCTCTATCAATGTTCCCCACACTCTGGTGACTGGTACATGTGGCCGCATTAGGACAAGTGGACCCAATGGTACTAGTGGATCCAATAATAACTAAATGACTCCTAAGTTAGGAAAATATAATCTAATAGACAATTTTTTCAAGGGAGGATTATAAATCCTAACACCCTCGCTAAATCCTAACTTGGACAACTATGGGAATTGGAAACAAGTCCATAAGCCACCCATATACAACCTAAAAGATAAAAAATGATGCTTAATAAACAGAGGAAATAGGGGAAAACCTCATGGGAAACCCCCCCCCCCCCTCAAAATAATCAAGAACAGGAAAATACAAGCTATATTTAAAAGAAAGAAGCTTCNATTTACAGCACTATGTAGTAGTATGGTTCTCATGTGTAGTAGCATACTGAAATTGTGTATGCGAACCTCTCAATTTCCTTCTAAACTGATGAACCTGTGTGTTTCTTCTGGATGAAAGAGGTGGATAATGATCAATTTTCTTCTTTCGTGGTAGAAGTGGTTGATCATTCCCTATCATCATGTAGCACTTTCCTGGAATTTTGTTGCACCACTCTGTAGGGAGCGAATCTGTGAGGGAAAGAGACACATGCTCATTCTGATACTGGGGCCTAGTTCCCCTTCTGTCTTCTGGATTCCTAGCACCATCCCCATTTATTTCAATGATAGTTTGAGCTCATGTAGGCTTAGGAATTTGGTTTGGAATGGGTTTTGGATTTGGATCTAGAATCTCATGACATTAAACGTCAATAAAAATATCATGTTGGAGTTGATCCTCTTCATATGTATCTAAAACATGTAAAAAATAATCATCATCAAAAGGTAGTGGAAGAGTGGTTATACCTTCTTGTTCCTTGGATGGTGGTGCATCAAAAAACTAATCTTATTCAAACTGAACACTCTATTCAATGAAGCATTTCCTAGTTGCAACCTCCATCAACTTGTATGATTTTTCATCTTTTGCATATCCCAATAGAATGCATTCACTACTTTGGGCTTGGAAGGCCTTACTCTTGTCAATGGGTATTCTGTCCCAAGCTGTGTAACTTTGAAACTCTCAAATGAGAGACATTCAGATTATTCCCATGCAATGCTTCAAATAAAGTGGCCCCAACCACTGATTTATGAGGCACTCTGTTCTGCAAATATGAAGCACAATTTAAAACTTCTAACCAAAGAGAAGGAGCGATATTCTTGGAATGGATAATACATGTTTCCATCTCCTTCGATGATTTGTTCTTCCTCTCAGCCACACCATTTTGCTGTGGTGTGTATGGAACTGAGTGTTCCATTCGAATCCCCTCTAATTCACAATAACACTGAAAATATATTTTGATGTACTTTTCTCGTTTATCAAATTTTATGGACTTGATATTTTTACTAAAAAAATTCTCAACCGCAGCTTTAAAAACTTTAAAAATATCAAAAAATTCTGATTTTTGTTTCATAAAATAGATCCAGTAGTACCTAGAATAATCATCAATAAAGGTCAGGAAATACCTGCAACCATTAATGGATGTTGTGGGAATAGATCCAGACACATTACTATGTATCAAATCAAGTATAGACGTAGCTCTATGTGCCTTCCTAAATTCATACCTATTATTTGGATTCTTACCTACCAAGAAACCTGAACATACTCCATCAAAATTTTGAATGAGAGGAAAACCTTCAACCATTTTATCATTGTGGAGTTGCAAGAGATATTTGAAATTGAGATGCCGAAATATCTCATGCCAAATATTACTGGTGTTTTTAGCATGAGATAATAAAGCTGTAGGAGGTGAGACATGAAGAAAATGTGAGAACTCATAAGATTTAGTAGAATGATTTGCAATACCTTTCGTTATGATTTCCAGTATATTTTTATGTGATCTCAACTGAATCTGAGTCGAATGTAACTCTCTTGGGAGAGTCTGTATGGGTCATCTGATAAACAGATAACAAATTAGCTGCAAGGGAGGGAACATAGAAAACATTTTTCAACTCACCATGCTTGGTTTTAACTGAACCTGTTCCTTATCCTGAAATTTGGGAATCATCTCCCATGTGAATATTAGGCCTTTTTGATAGTGTGAGGGTAGAGAAACATTCGTTGCAGGAAACCATATGGTTGTATTCTCCAAAATAAATCAAGTATGTTGTTGACTGAGTAATGCTATCCTTTAAGGCATGGAACCTTTCATCATATTTTGTCTATGGTCCATCATCATAATTATGTGCTCCTTGGGGAAGATAAATGTTATTATGCTTAAGGGGGGCAGTCAGCTGGTCAACTTACTTCTTCGTACTAGAGTCTTCTGGTTGAAACCCCTCATACAATAGGGACACATCTTCTTTTCAAACTTTTTCTTCTTCTTGGAGCCCGAAGCTCCTTCAGAAGTCTTTTGATTCTATTTAGGTTTCAAATCGGATGTTTTAGGATCCTTCCCATTAGGTATCCCTTTAGCTTTCCGTTTGGTAGAGTCTTTCACTAGGAGATCTTGGTTCTTGGAAGTCTAGATGACTCCCATCTAGACCAACTTGTCTTTCTCCTGTATTAAGGACTCATCAAAAAAATCAAGTGAGGGCATCTTCCAGTTGGGAATGGAATATTGAGACAAATACATAATACTTAGATCCTAGTTTCCTGAGTATGGAGAGCACATGCTTCTCATCCTTTCTTTATATTACACACTATCTACATTGAAGTGAAAGAAAATTCATTTTTTGTAGAGAATTGTTGTATGGTTTCAAAATTGTTGCAATTTAAGGATATCAACTCATTCTATAAAATGTGTCCTCGAAGCTCATATTGCTTGCCAAATAAGACTTCAATTTTATCCCAAGCTTCTTTGGGAGTCCTCAAACCTTCAAGGTGAAAGAGGATATCTCTAGATATGTGAGTACATAGATAACCAAAAGCTTCATCTAAGCAGTTTAGAAACTTGTTTTATCAATTGGATGATGGGGCTCAGCCTCCCTTCCAAGTATTATCCTAAAGTATCCCTTTTTGCACAAGGACAACTTTATATCTTCCCTCCAATCAACATAATTGAATGGTGTTAGGATCTGAGGTGTGGAAGGTTGAGAATCAATAATTCTCCTACTGATCAGACAAAATATTCACTCAAGCTACGTAGCACCTGTGGAAAAGTCACTACAAAACCAAAAAAATTTGCACTATGTTAGAATCAAGCCTTCCCCCTTCACATGTACACTTTCTCAGTGTCCATCACACCTACATCGCTATTCTGAATAAATTCAGAGGAAACAAGGCACTCTTTGGGGGACTTCTATGGAAACCCATTTTCTTCTTGTGTACAATGGAGAGTAGATAGACTTGAATATTTCTTGAAATGGATCTAATACCATGTAAGGTTTTTCGTTACACCAAAACTTGCAGATATTTATGAACATTTGAAAGCAAGTACAAGGCCCTATCATCAGGAGTGGTGGTTAGTCCACATTTTTATATTCTATGAGGTTTGACAATTATACCATGTGGTTGTACCAATACTCCAACACCCCCATCCAATAATTAGAGGAATTTTGAGGTATAAAATGGTCCTCCTAAGGAAAATAATAAAATAATAGTTAAAATAATTAGATAATATTTATTAATTTTGGAGGAAGAAAGAAAAAAACTACTTTTTGTGTTCGTATTTTCGAAATATCTCCCTATGTTTTTACTCAAATTTCAATCAGGAGAGTTCATTGGATGTAGAATTTGATATTTCACCCAACAAGTACCCACACTGCATACTTTTGACAGACCTTGCTACCCCAAAAATAAGAAATACCTGAAAAAACGTCATGATGACATCATCATCACATTTTTTTCAGGTATTTCTTGTTTTTAGGGTAGCAAGGTCCATCAAAAGTATGTAGTGTGGGTATGCGTTGGATGCAGTATCAAATTCTACATCCAACGAGCTCTTCTGATCAAAATTTGAGTAAAAACAAAGGGAGATAAACAAGAAATACCTGAAAAAACATGATGATGACATCATCATCATGTTTTTCCAGGTATTTCTTATTTTTGGGGTAGAAAAGTCCATCAAAAGTATGCAGTGTGGGTATGCGTTGGATGCAATATCAAATTACGCATCCAATGAGCTCTCCCGATCGAAATTTGAGTAAAAACAAAGCAAGATATGTCGAAAATATGAACAAAAAAAGTAGTTTTTTATGACAAATATGTCAATTCAACCATTATGGTTGACTCATTTTATTGAAATTCTATTGGTTCTTGAATTCCAACTCACAAGAACTTATTGTTGGCACATTTTCTTATAAGGCCCATTTTAGAACCCAAATTTCCTCTAATACGGTAGCTCGGGGGAATTGAACCTAAGGCCTATGCTCTTATACCATATTAGAATTATTGTTCCATTAGATATTCATAGCAATGAGTGCAATCTGATTATTAGTTATTATGCAGTGAAAGGAATGAATAATACACACTAATCAAATCAAATATCATAGGAAACAGATAAGTATTGCTCAGATAATTACATTATAAACTTCATTACATCCCAGTAGTATACAATGGTAATAAATAAATGAGAATTTGAATCATTAGGGATGAATTTGAATCTACCAACTCAATTTGACTGCATGGCTAACTAGAAGTGTCTAAATCACTACCATATTTCAACTGGCGAACTCTAGATGTCTATTCCAATATATAAATCAATTACAATCAATCAAACCATTCTAAATGTAGTGGTAGGTGAGAAGTAGGTGAGAACTAGTGCCTTCCCACATGCAACCATGCAAAAATGGTGCTAATTGAACTATAGGATATCTAACTAAATGTAACTGAATCATAACTAAGCTTAACTAGTTACCAACTTCCAACAACTGAAGGAGGTTGGTGTCGGCACTCCTAGTGGCTCCTAAAATGATTGGTCTAGGAGGAACCTAAACTGACGCATGCAAGTGCATTACATCTTAGTTAGCCTCTATCGGTGTTCCCTACATTCTAGTGACTAGTACATGTGGCCCCATTATCTCTAGTGGACCCAATGGTACTAGTGTACCCAATAATAACTAAATGACTCATAAGTTAGGAAAATATAATCTAATAGACATTTTTTTCAAGGGAGGATTATAAATCCAAACATACCCTTATTTGGAAACTCAAGGTATGTTTTGAGGGCACTGTCCCCCCCCTGCCACCCACACTATCCCCCCCACCATACTTGGGGGCATTGTCCCATCTACAATGGCACAACAAGTACCCCCAGCCATGCAGGTACATTATGCACCTGCAAACCCCACCACCATCGCTACCCCATCTCACATCAACCTAGGGTCAAACCTGCCTTTCATGGCTTTTCTTAACCTACCTAATTTGGATCAGTTAACAAATGATCCCATCTACCACCAAGCTTTCTGGCCTCCCATGCCAACAAGGCTGCCATCAAACATTCCCAAGTTTGAAGGCAAGGCAAGGGAGTGCCCCCAAAACACCATCATGACATTCCATCTATGGTTCTCATCAAACAACATCGTAGATGATTCCATCAGGCTGAGGTTATTCCAATGCACCCTTCCAGGTGCTACAACCAAATGGTACATTGAGCTACCACAAGCCAGGTACCCAGATTTCAACTCCCTAGCTTTCATGTTCCTATAGTATTTCCAACACCCCGTCAGATATGAAAACGGTGTGGAGATCTTGCTATCCTTTCGTCAGAACACCACCACTCACATAACCGACCACATCCACGAGTGGCAGCGATGCCATAGCTTATGTAAAATCCAACTTAACGAAGGGATCTTCTTGGATTAGTTCCTTAATACCTTGCTCCCACCCATAACAAAGGACGTCACATCTGAACGTCTCCAATACGATGAGGAGGCCATACTGAAAGCCCAATAGTTTGACATGATCTATGCTCATTCTGGATACTTGTACATTGTCATCCTAGACGCTCCCCACGCAAGCACCTCCTACCGCGACACACCAGGGGCATCCCATGGTGCAGATGGCATCATAGGCTCGGTCTCCCAATAGCCACAACACCATCTAACACCACCTGCAGTTCCACCACAACCAGGCAACATTGCTAATGTTGCTTACAAAAATGAAGCTTTGGACTACGCTATAATGATGTCCCAGTCCAGAGCCACAACATCTTACTCACAACCTGCGCCACCGCAGCAGGCTCAAGCCATGGCTTAGCCAACACAGCAGTATGTGGGGAAAATGCCCACATTTGTGGCACCTCCACCCACCCAAATCTACTATGCACCACTAGTGCAAGAAGTTCAAGCCCCTGACCCTACTGCACCTGCTCCATTAGGACAAGTGTTTGCACAACAAAACCATACCACCCAGCCTGCCCCCAATAATCAACAAGGGCAATATAGAAATAATCGACCCCAGAACCAAGACAACAACCAACCGCGGGGAGGCAGTCAACAACCGAACCCTCCCAACAATGCCACGACAAACTGGCCCACTCAAAACCCCTCTTGACCAAACGCACCAAGACACAATGCCCCGTTGTGCACAAACCAACTATGCACACTCTGTGATGTCTATGGGCACTACACATTTGAGTGTCCCCTCATGGGTCACGCTAAGAAGGCCATTCGGAACGAGGTCCAATAGGCCGCTAATGCTACAAACCAAGTGCAACCCAACCAGGCACCACAAGGGCATCCTCCTATGGTGCTTCAAAACCCACTGCCAGTCCAAGGATTGGTGGCAACCGCGCCCCATCCCCAACCCAACCTCAACGCTTTGAGGGCACCTCCCATGGTAGAAACAGGTGTCCACCACCTGCTATCCATGATAACTGAAGAGGTCAACTTACAAACTAGACGAAATCAGTATGGAGCCAACACTGAACCCACCGAGTCATCAGCAGCATCAACGTCTAAAATAGTCAACCTACCTCTTTAGTTACCCTCATTCCCGTGCCCCTGCATACGTAGAGTTTCCAATAATTCCACGGCTAGAGCTGTTGTTAGCTATAGCGTTGTGGACGATTTGGCCCAAACAACAACTGCCATGTCCACTCTTGCGGTACTTAAAACATGCCTAACACAGCGGAAAGAATTACTAGCCTCCCTTGGGGCATTAAACCCCTATGACTCCAAGTTGATCACATTCAACATGAAGAATGGAGAACCATGCATGCCATCGACCATCGCTGTTCGAATCTTGGTGTCCATCCAGAATTTAGTTGTGCACCAGTGCATAGTGGATGAGGGGGCAGCCATGTACATTATGTCTACCCTAGTCTAGCAGAAACTGGGATCCCCACTTCTGCAACCATCCTCCACAACTCTGCAGGCTTATGATCGCCATCCCACTAAATCCCAAGGAATCCTCCCCCATGTCCCCATCACATTAGCTGGGAAGACAGTTCTGATCGACATAGAAGTTGTCAATGCTCAACTAGACTATAACCTTCTCCTTTGGAGAAGTTATATGTATGCCATGAGAGTGGTCGCATCAACTTTCTTCCATCTCATGATGTTCCCCTATGAAGGGAATATCGTGACGGCTGATTAGCTCACTTATCACGATCCACAAGGGTTAACGGTACCCTCCAATGTTATCCCTACAATCACCAGCATTGAGCCACAAGGGATGACCACACATGCCAATGTCGTCCCTATAATCAACACCATGGTTGAAAACACACCAGCCTCCCCATTGTTTAATGTGGGCCTGGGGTTGTTTGTGATACCACCATGATGGATCCTTTCCCCTTAGTTTCACCACCACCAACACAAAATGAGAGTGCGGACTTGTGCAAGGTCTCATCCAGCACCGCTACACCCAAACAACAACTGCATCTATAGCCCCAACCACAAACACAACATCGTCCCCAGCCGCAATAGCAACAACAGCTGCAACATCATCCGCAGCTGCAACACTATACGCAGCCGCAACCATAACCTCACCCCCACATCCAACCATCAGGGATTTATCTGGGCTCATATCTAGTCCATATGATTCCCTTCCTCTTTCCCCTGCCTGGTGTCATGAGCAAGCCAATAATGGCCACCTTAAGCCTACCCACCTTTACATTGGGAATTTCGATGTGGTTTCTTTGTCCACCATGTCAACCACCAATGCCCTAGGTTATTTTAACCCTAGTGCAACCCATTGCAGTCGAGTATCACCCTCCACCTAGCCTACAAAAGCCAACTGCCACACCCGCACCTACACCGCCCCACCCAAAAAGGGCCAGGGGCAAGAATGCCAAAGCTACCGCAAAACCTAGGTAGATTCCTCCTTATGCTATCTGCGAGCAATAGGGCCATCCAACATAGAAGTGCCCTGAAATTCCAATGATCCACATGCACTTGGGCGCCATGGATACCAACAAAAACCTTCCCACCATTGAACTTCCAAGCGCACCAGTAGCAAGAAAAAAGTCATTGAGAACAAACCATGATTGTGCCCTCTGCGGCTTGTATGGCCACTATTCTCACCATTGCCAAGACTTGCCTAAATTTTGAATGGCTTTGTCCATCCTCCGTCAGCATTCCCTTGAGTCTGAGATCACCTTAATCGAAGAAGTTCACCCCCCACCTCCTTCTTCAGACACCATGTCCATTTACATGATGTCCAACTCCACCAACCTGCTCATCTCCACCTCCAACAATGGTCCATTAGACCTGTCTCTTCATTGCTTCCGCAATGATGAGGAGATACTTGAAGCTCTGACCGCCCCGAAATACCGATGGGACGACTGTTAGCTGGAATATTTCACCTTCTGCGGACAATAAGTTGTTCCACTGGTCTTAATGGTTCAGATCCAAAACAAATGAAGGATAGAGGTTGAAGACCCTCCCTAGATGCCGTAGATACCTGGAATGTGATGCTTTGATAGTAACCCTGTGTACCTACAATCAACTTAAACACGCAAACACCTCAAAGATGCCAGAATATAATCTACTGATCCATGTTAGTGACTAAGGGATCTAATGACATACATGTGAAATCAAACAACAACAATAATGTGGGACAGAAATCAACTTGTATTAAGATAAAAATGGAGAAGTTTACAACCAAGCCTTAGTGTTGACATGCATCTCCATGAAACCAAGCACTCTCATCCCCATAAGTTCTGACTTTAGCTCTCTATTCTCTTCAATGGCTTGGGCTAAGTGATCAATCCAACAGCATAACAATACCTTAAGAGTTCTCCCCTCAACCATGGACATGAGCTTCTATTTATAAGGCTCAATGGATAGGGATGGTTGAGAGATTTGTGGATGAGGTGGCCTCTAAGATCCTATGATGGAGGATCTTGAGCTCAACTGACCCACAATGATAGGGATAAGGGAGGACATGAGGCTCATCATCTAGAAGCCTCAAGAAACTTCTCTTTTTCCCATTTTACCCAGGGTACCACTTTTCTCCTTCAATGATAGAGCGGTTCAGGTAAGAAATTCTCATGGACTAGGGGCCATGAGTGGTGGCACCGCTTGTGGATAACAAGGGATAGGTGGTGCAAGCAAGGTACCACTCATGGATAAAGGAGAAAGCACGGTGCTGAGCATTTTTGTGAAATATTGACAAATGGTATGGATTTCCACTCCAAGTGCTGGGATTAAGGGAAAATAGGTATGTTAAGAGTCTTATCACATGATGGTGACATGATTTTGGTATAACAGGATGCCCCCCAAAGCATGATTCTTAGAGGGATATGATAAATGAGAGCTTTGAGAGAACAAGTCATCTCTATGAGGTGAAAATGTCGGCTTGATCGGAGCATGTCGTCAAGTAGGCATCTGTAGTACATCAATATTTTGACTCATAGAAACAAGTAACCAACTCATGGTTGCAGACCAATACAAGGCAGATCCATGAGAGGAATAAACAAGTGTGGCTACTAGAATATAGCGTAGATCCATGTGATAGAGGACTCAAACTTGGACATAGGTACCAGACATACAATGTAGATCTATGTCATACAGACACAAATTTGAGCATAGCCACGACCATACAAATGTGGATCCATGCTAGATATACAAAACTCCATCGTAGCATGGGGAAAAGCAATGATCACTTTAAACAAATACCTAGGGTCTTCGTCTCGTCTTCCACAATGTACAATTCTATCCATGTGATTACAATGATATGAAATCGAACATGGTAGAAACCACTTGATTACCGGCCAATGATGTGAATCGTTAACAAGTGTAAGGGAGATCACCATTAATGTCCATGATTCCCAAGGTAAACTAGTACAATCTATTGAGTGTGATAGATATCCTGATGTCGAACACCCAGTCAATTCTATTGATCAAAGGTCAATGACGTGAACCTATGTCAAGAGCGAGAGAATTTGTCATTAAGGCATACATATCTCAAGGTACTAAATATTGTTTCTCAGATTATTTCCCAGATAATGAGCTGATGTCGACGGGAACATTCTTGTCGAAGGAGGGCTGATGAGTCCCACATCGATGACATGAAACTTGGAACATAGTTCTAGAATGATGTGAATGTAGTAACCATAAGACTGACTCAAAAATACTGACACAAATACTATGTGGACTGCAGAGGTAAAACTTCTTCAAATCACCTTTGAATATCAAGCAACACGAAAAAAATACTTGGCAGCATGACTGAACGGGACAAACACACAATGTGACAGTGGACAATGGATTCTTTTGAAACACTCAAAGGAGTGACATGACTCATGAAAGTGGCTCATCACAGAGATCAGCTGAATAGCCAATTGACTGACATGATGTGCAGACAAGTGCCATGTTCAAAGGTAACGACAAACAACTGCTATTATTTGCAAAATGATTCCCTTCCCATTTCCCCCATCATGGTTGATGAGTGCCTCTTTTCAGTTTTACGAGTTCAAAGAGGGTAACAAACACTCGATATAGCTTGTCGGAAGACAAGTCCAGACTCATATGTTTTACGAACCTAAGAGAGGAGGGGTTCGTTCCCAAAACGAGTCTCCCAATGTTTAATTTAATGAGTCCAATGAAAGAAAACTCAGTATCATTCATGTTTAGAGGGTCTGAACGATTTTGAAAAGAATACTCCAAAAGGGTCCTTTTTAGTCCCTAGGGCCCCAAAAGGTGTAAAATCATACCTTAGAGAACTCTTCCAGTCATGATTGGCTAGAGTATTCCTTTTTCGTAAATAGTCCTATCTCAACCGAAAAAGAGATAACCTACCGTCGAAGAGATGACTCTTCAAATACTTTTACGAGTATGAAGAAGACAAGTACTTGACAATCTTTTTGTATTTAGGGAGCCTAAAAAGAGTTTAAAGGGGACTCCATGAGGTTTCTTTACACAATGTCAGTTTTTACGAGCCTGGAAAAAATTGGAAACGGACTCGATGATCTTTTCATGTTTAAGGATCCTGAAAAAAGATGTGAATAGAAGACTCCATGACGTTTCTTTACACAATGTCATTTTTTTACTAGCCTTGAAATATTCGAAAACAGACTTCGACCTTTGATACTAGGTTTAAGGAGTGTGACTAAAGAGTCGTAATAAACGTTCATCGACCTTTTCCTTTTTATGGAAGTGCGAAAAAGTCATAAACAGACTTCCAAAGATTTTTTGCTATAGTTCTCCTGTCCTGCAATCGACTCAGAAACAAGTGTTAAATGCATCTAAAACTAGCATTAAGGGATTACGACAGATAAATTTTGACTAAAAATATGATTTTATATGAAAACTATAGTAAGTCAGGCCCAAAAATTCCTATATAAGTCATGTAAATAGTAAAAAATCAAATCATTTCACTGTTTATGCATAGTAGAGAGCACTTGGAGCATTTTCTTAGCCAGATCTTCAGCAGCTGATACCGGGAGTTCCCACCGTCTGTTTTCAGCATCATAGTTGTATGTAACAGCTAAGACCTTTCTCTTTCATTTCATAGTGTTTATTTTGAGTTTTGGTGGGGTTTTGGGCTCATATGGTAAGCCCTAAAACCTTAAATGTGGGAACAACGCATACCCCTTGTTATAGCTGATTTTACCACACATGGTGAGTCACACTTTTATGGCCTTCCCTATCCCTATGCAGACTCCTTAGACCCCATGGACCATTTTTGTTCCTTTGATGTTTCCTAGATCATCCCTAAATACATACTTACATTGCCATACGTGACTTTTAAACCCTTTATCGTGTATATACACGGGTTTGACCTCTAAAACAACATACATCGAGATGTGTGCAAAAATCCAAATGATTTTGGAGTTTTCCTTGATGTGGATCCGACTCACTTATCTCCTAGCCTTCCATATGCCCTGAGATCATTAGGATTCAACTTTTCATTACCCCATTGATGAGCTATATAAGGAACCCTTTAGATACATTGAAGGAATATGAGAAATTGAGAGCAAGAGAACTATAGTCCATTGTTGCTAGAACTTGTGCTTGAGTCTGCATCCCCTTTGTCCCTTGGAGCACTTTCATATTCTTCCCAAGCTTTCCTTTTGCTAGTGAGATTGATATCAAGAGATGGAGGATTGAATTGGTGGAGGCCCAAGTGGGGGACTCAGTTTCTCCAATTCGCAGATGTGCCGACAAAGGTTGTATTCATTGTAATCTCCAATTTGATATTAATAGAAATATCTTTTCCTGTCCAATAATGTGTGTTTGAATGAATATTTTATCCATGGATGATTTCAAATGCTTATATGTTATTGATTATATATTCTAGAGTAGAGCTAACATGATTATATATAGTATGCTTGTCTTGTTTATTGAATGTTGAGGAAGCAATTTATCAATTCAAGCTAAAGTTGGAAAGCTCAACGGGGATCTACACCAACCGTCCTGAATAAGGTACGAATCGAGATCCTTTAGTGTTAGTTGTTTGGTTTCTCTTGCATATAGGAAATGATTGATTTATAGAGTTAAGCTGTCTGTTGTGGTACCCCAAGCCATAGGAATTTCTCTCCATAACAGAATTGGCGACTCCACTGGGGAGTTCCCAGTAGTTGTCCTTTGGGGTTTTTATCATCATTCAATGTTCTTGAATTGTTCTTATTTCTCTAGTTCTAAGTTGGGTATGGGGGCATGTGTTCCTCGTAGTGTCTAAATTAGTGTGAATTTTTCCTCAGTTCATCTATTTGCCTTTATTTTTAGTGCTAGAGTGTGCATACACCTCTGTTTCTGACCAGAGACACCTTTTTTAGGGTAAATTTCTTTTTTAAGAAGGTTCTTGTCATTGCATTTTTTATTTTTTGTTTTGGGATTAGTGCATTAGATTTATTTTACCTTAGTACTTTGTGTGAGTGCTGTTTGATTGTGCTTGCCAAGTCTGGGGGTAGTAAAATCATTCTTTTGCTTTAGTATCTCATTTTTATTCAAAAAATCCAAAAATATTTGCTTCTTTGCATCATTATGCATTGCACTTTGCATTTTGCATGGTACTTGTACTAGACTTACTTAGAGTATTAGTCAGGATTTCATATAGGAATGATTGCATTTGTCATTTGAAGAAAATTTTTGCATTTCACGTAGTAGCATGCCCTATTTTTCATTCAACACAATGCATTTGCATTGATTGTTAGGTGTGCATTTTACTTCATGTTGTGTCATAACACCATTGGTTGCACGACCATCTACCTCTTTTGAGTAATAAAGCCAAATAAAATCAATGCTTAATTAAAATGGATTACACTATTTTCTTTGATAGGGTACACCAACAAGATTAGCTTTTAGGGTCTTGGAATAGTTCATAATGAGTAAATTCTCCAAGACCACTAAACAACAACATGTATGTGTCCGTCCAAGTGAGAGTGTGAAATTATTTGGTATAATTAGTGTTTCTTAGGATCCTCCTCTCAAAAGCGAGTTAAGCACGAGGCAGTGTGAGCAGTTATTGATTGGCATGACCCCTAGTCATAACTGAGTAGCACTGGAGATATTTCCAAGATTGTATTCATATCTGGGGGATCTTTCAAGAGTTTCATGCTTTGCTACCCTACCCATACGGTCAATCCCACCTGTGAATTTCTGCCAAAGCATTGATTATATTGAGGTGACCTTAGTTTCCTTACTTAGGATATCAAGGGTGTACTTTGCATGGGTTATTCTGTAGGTGTCCTGACCAAGTTGGGGTCGGACAACATAGTTTCTTTACACATTGAAGCCGAGGGCCACAATAATTGGTTACAAACCTCTGCTTGTTGTGTATGGGAGTCTCAAGCCTCTCCTAGGTGAGACATACCTGCTTCATTCGGGAGATCACTTATCCTACCCTTCCTTGCTTATGTTTGGCTTTAGATTTTATTGGTGTATGCCCTTTGCATGTCAGCTTGCCTAAAGTTTTCATAATTGGAGAGTCTTTTACTTTTTTGAGTCATTGTGGATTCGGGTGCGGTTTCTTGCTGTTCTCATCATTTAGCAGGAATTTCTCCTTCTACATCTCCTCCTCCTTTGGGAGAGAGAAACACATGATCTAGGCGGACTATTTCGCACATTGATTCACACACAATGGGAGATCATGAAGATGGTATTCCTGAGCTATCTTCTCCAACTCAAGTAGACAATGGAGATTTTACTTGTACATATGATCCTTCACCTAATATGTTGGCACATTCTGGGTTTGATCCTGCACAGTATAGACCTACTCACTCTAGCTATGATCCCTTGTTCACAGGTCACCGGTATTGGATGTCAGGAAATGAGACTCATCATGAACCCGCAAGCACTACTTATGGTAGTTATTGTATGTCTAGTATCCCTACACATGATCCGACATTTCATGTCGAGTCAGAGTTTGAGCTTAACACTATGCTTGGGGGAACTCCTATTCCTTACCATGTAAAGAGGTTTGGGAGCATGAGTCACATTGCACCTTCCATTCTGGTGGTGGAAGCTACATCACATATTCCTCCTAGACCCGGTATTAGTAATCCTATTAGGACACCAGATCCAAGACGAGTGACTATAGGGAACACTACATAAATCATTTCACATGGCCCTTCATCCTCTATTCCTTATTCTTTGAATGCTATTCCTCCCCCTGATTCACGTGGTCCTGTGGGATGGAATGTTGGTATGAGTCATGTCCGTACTGCTGCTACTCACAAAGTTGTGTCTCACACTCAGGTACCTCCTGTTGTTTTGGGAGTTCATATTCCTACTTCTCGAGGTCACGTTACTACTTCTGGAGCATATATTCCTACTTACGGAGTGTCTCATGGGACATCTAATGGGATGTCTTATGGACCTTATTATGGGATGCAATATGGATAGGGTTATTCATCGTATGGGTACAGGTATCAACAACTCACTTACTCTCTGAATTATGGCTTCGTAGCCCCACATAGTCAAGGTACACCACATTATGGTGCTTCCATGCCACCCTACACGTGTCAAACGGGATGAGGGAACTATGGCCAAGGCCATGGTGGTTACGGTAATCAGGCTTATGTGAACCAAAATTATCAGGGAGCAGGGCATCGACCTGCTCATCCTAGGATCTCTTTCCTCGCAATGCTAAATCTTCCTAACTTTTCGAGACTGACAAACGATCCTATATCTCATGACCCGGCTTGGCCGGCTATCCCTAATAAGATTCCCTTGGACATTCCCAAATTCAAGGGCAAACCAGTAGAATATTCGAGTGAACATGTTACTGCATTTCACCTATGGTGTTCTTCAAATTCCTTACATGAAGATTTGATCCGTTTAAGGCTGTTTCAACGCACCCTTACAGGGCCTACTGTGAAATGGTATATAGAGTTACCTAGGGGGGCATTCGCTTTGTTTGATGACCTAGTTATGACTTTTCTAAACCACTTCAAGCTACCAGTGCGTTATGACATGGTACGAAAATCTTGTTGACATTTCGGTAGGATAAAGCCATGGATATCTCGGACCATATCCAAGAGTGGTGTAGACAGAAGAGATTGATTAAAGCCTTCATACCACCGGATTTTCTCCTCGAGTGGTTCCTTAAATCGTTACTGCCTTATATAGCAAAGGATGTTTCTACATCTAGAGTTCAGAATGAGGAACAAGCCATTTCTAGGGCACAGGAATTAGACTTGATTTATGCTCAATCTGGTTTGTTATATGAGATAATTCCTAATGCTCCGCATTCTAGTTTCGACCCTAAGGTTAAACCTGGACCACATGCCGATGATATTGTTGGTTATACGAGTTCCAAGCCTATGGATTCGGTTGTGAAACAGGTCATTCAATTATCTATCAACCAATCTTCCTCGGGACAAGCCACGGCTTCATCTCAACCCACCCAAACGGCGAGTGTGCTTTCAGTGCAATCTTCAAACCAGAAGGGTAACCAACAACCTGAAAGGAATAAAAACAAGGGTAAGAACAATCATAAGGGTGGGAATAGGGATGAAAATGCCAACTCTAATGACAAGAATTCCCAAAATGGTGGGGGGGGACAAGAACCCTAAATGTAAGGTTAAGTTTCCTTGCAAGTTGTGTAAGGATGGCCACCTCACTCACTTGTGCCCTCAGATTGATGAAGCCTCGAGATTCATAGCACAAGGCCCAACTATGATGACCAACCCTTTACCTCATAATCAAAACATTAACTCGAGGACCCATGATTAGTATGGTGGTGATCAAGATCCACCTAATACTAGTGGTCATGGTTGCATTAACATGGTCCATGCTACTAACATTGTGACTTGTGCGAAAGACTATGGTTCTTCACAACCTGACCTTGGAAAGGAACTTGATCCACCTAGGAGTCCTTTGCGTATTGAAAAACCTGTGGATAAACCTAAAGTTGCACCTCACATTCCTAAGGGAGTCCTTAAGTGTTCAGGGCATAGGGCACAATCCTAGTGCCTGAGATGCCTAGAACTATTCTGTTGTTAAGGATTTGGGCCACACTCCTTGTGCAATGTCTGCGCTTGAAGTAGTTCAAAGTTGTCCTTCACAAAGGAAGGCTTTGCTTTCTACCCTAGGTGTGAATGATGATAATTCTTCCTCTGTGATGAAATTTGAAACCACAGGACTTCAGCCGTGCTTTCCTTACTATGTGTCTCTTTTGATTCACGTAGACTGTCTTAACATGACTGTCAAATGCACTGTGATTGACGAAGGCGCTGCTACTTTCGTGATGTCTTTGGTGTGTTGGAAGGGTTTGGGTTCCCCCAAGTTATCTAAATCCATTACCATGTTTACTTCTTTCAATGGAAGATCATTTCAACTGCACAGGATTCTTCCTTCTCTTCAAGTCTGTTTGAGAGGGAAGACTATTGCGATAGAGGTCGAGGTGGTTAATGCGCCCCTTGACTACAATTTGTTGCTAGGTAGGAATTGGATGTATAGTATGCAAGCCGTAGCTTCTTCTCTATTTCACGTTGTATGCTTTCCATTTAATGGGAAGATATTTACAATTGATCAAACATCATTCAAGAATCCATTAGTTACCGCATCTTCAGGAGCTTCCATCTCGATTGTAGAGCACTCTCAGCTAGCAACTGGGAGTGTGGGTGTTGGCATGTATCCATCCCTTATGGGAAGTTTTAGTTGTCTTGCACCTGTCCTTATGATAGGGTCTAGTTCCCATGAGGCTTCGTTATTAGTAAGATCGGTGTCTTTTCGCACAACCTATATGGAAGATCCTTGGATTCTTCCTACACCGAGTCCTTCGAGTGAGTCCATTGAGACGGACGTGCCATTTCCTGCAACTATGATAGCTTATCAAGATAATATTTCTTCTATTGCAGAGCCTAGTCCTTCCTCTTTGCAGATGAAAGAGGAGGACCTATATGTACTGCTTTCATGGGCAGTTCAGTCTTCTCACACGCATGACTACCTTGATAGTGTTTTTCCTTCAGATGAGGCTATTATTGAGGCTATGTCTGGGGTTGAGCCACCTTGGAAAGAGTTGCATCATAGATCTTATTTTCTTCTCAAACTTGACCGTTTGGAGTGTGATGACTATAGGGAGATTCTTAGTGAGAGAATTGGTAGTCCCATGGTTCCGTTAAGCTCTCCTGGTCTGATGGCTAATGGAAACATGGCAAATATATCTCCTACCATCCCTATCAATATCTTTCACAATCGTGGAAAGATTGAGAATGTCTATATTGGGGTAGAATGCTCCCATGCTGAGATTCAAGAGTACACTGAGCTGTTTAAAGAATTTCGTGATATCTTTGCTTGGTCTTACGATGAAATTCCAGGTATTGAACCTCGTATTATTGAACATGAGATTAAAACTTATCCCAATGCTAACCCTATTCGACAATGCTTGTGTGAGGTGAATCCTAGGAAAGCACCCGTGATTAAGGATGAGATAGAAAATCTGTTAAATGTTGGTTTTATCTATCCCATTCCCTGACAGAGTGGGTTTCAAACCCTGTTTCGGTTGATAAGAAGCAGGGAACAATCCGCATATGCACTGATTTCCATGACTTGAATCGTGCGTGTCCTAAAGATAATTTTCCTGCATGATTTATCGATCAAATTTTGGATGAGTGTGTGGGAAGCGAGGTATTTTCCTTTATGGACGGCTTTTCTGGATACAATCAGATACAAATTAAACTTGAGGACCAACATAAGACTGCCTTTATTTGTCCTTGGGGAACCTTTGCATATTGGAAGATGCCTTTTGTCCTTAAGAATGATGGCGCCACTTTTCAGCTATGACCTTGATCTTCCATGATCTCAAATTGATTATTAAAGTCTTTTTGGATGACCTTGCTGCTCATTCTCGTATGAGAATGCGTCATTCCTACCATTTGAGATTAGTGTTAGAAATGTGCTGCCATTATTTGGTTAGGTTAAATCCTCATAAGTCCATCTTTTGCGTGAATTATGGTCGCTTATTAGGGTTCATTGTCTCCAAAGAGGGTATAAGAGTCAATCCTTTAAAGGTTGAGGCAATACTTCAATTGTCTCCCCCAAAAAACATTAGACATCTTCAATGTTTGCAAGGCATGGAAAACTTCTTACGGAGATTCATCGTGAATTTTTCCAATTTGACTAGAGGATTTATGCGTATTTTGAAGAAGGACAATACCTTTTGCTGGGATGAGTGAGCCCAGGAGTCCTTTGATGCACTTAAGTGATCCTTAGCATCGACCCTAGTGATTATTCCACCCGACTATATCCGTGACTTTCTACTTTATGTGGCCACGTCCATGGAGAGGATTGGTATGGTTTTGGTTCAAGAGGATGAGGAGCTACAAGAGCATGTCATATATTATCTGATCCAGAACCTTATAGATGCAGAAATCCATTATTCCCATGTGGAGAAGCTTGCCTTAGCTACCATTCATGCGGTTCAAAGATTGAGACACTATATTCTCCTTCGCCAGACCTTGGTGGTTTCCCATGTCAATCCATTTTAGTTCGTCCTCACTAGAAGGATGATAGGGGGAAAGTATAATAAGTGGATTGTCATCCTGCAAGAATTCGATCTCGAGTTTATTTCGGCAAAATTGAAGAAATCGATTATTTTTGTAGAGCTTATATCTAATTTCTTGAGTGAGGAGGAGGAGGAAGCTTGTGAAGATACATTGGTCGATGAGCACATCTTCTTGATCTCAACTTTGGATCCATGGTATGGAGACATTATCATATATTTACAAACATTGAAGGTCCCTACTCACCTTTCATGGGATGAACGACGACGATTACATCATGTTTCTAAGAATTACCTCATAGTGGATAACACATTGTACCGCCATGGGATAGATTCCATTTTATGTCATTGTTTTACTCATGAGGAGGCTGATCTTGTGCTGAATGATTGCCATGGAGGGGCGTGTGGTGTTCATTTATCTGGGCTTTCTACAACCCAAAAAATCTTGAGAGCGGGTTATTTCTGGTCGTCAGTCTTTAAATATTGTGTTAATGCGGTCAAGAAATGCCACCCTTGCTAGGTGTTCACACATAATATGCGCTCGCATCCTACCCCGTTACATCCCATTATCACCGCTGGTCCCTTCACTAAGTGGGGGCTTGATTTCATGGATTGCAACCTATCTTCAGCTGGGGGGCATCATCATATTATCGTGGCTATTGACTACTTCACAAAATGGGCTAAGGCTATTACTATAGTTAAATCCAATGGTGAGACAGCCGCACACTTCGTATTCAACCAGATTATTACTTGGTTTGGTATTCCGAAAGAGCTTGTCACTGACCATGGTAAGCACTTTTAGAATCGCATGATGGAAGAGTTGGCCTCGAAGTTAGGGTATAAGAAAGATCATTTTTATTCTTATTACCCTCAAGCAAATGGACAAGTTGAAGCAGTGAACAATTCACTTAAGTCTATTCTCCAATGAACCGTCGCACAAAGCAAGACCAATTGGCATATTATGTTATATCCTGCTTTGTGGGCTTATAGGACTGTGGTTAAGACTACCACTAGTTTTTCTCCATATCATATTGTGCATGGAGTGAAGTCTATATTGTTGGTTGAGTGCAAAATCCCTTCTTTGAATCTATCCATAGAGCTCTTACCAGACACTTCTCCATTGGAGGAATGTTTGGTCCATTTAGAGCAACTTGATGAGCAACGTCGAGATGCTTTAGTGGCTTTAGAAGTGAATAAGTGTCGTGTTAAGGTCCAGTATGATAAATATGTCCATCCAAGGAGGTTTAGTGAAGGATATTTGGTCCTTTTGTGGGATCAAGCTAAAGAACCCTTGGGGGCAGGCAAATTTAACCCCATGTGGCATGGTCCTTACGTGGTTAAACGTGTCTTAGAGAAGGGTACTTATGAGCTAGTAGAAATGGGCTCTATCTTAAAAAGTACTATGCATGATTTTCAGCCAAGGCTAACTATTGTATATTATTGTATAGCATTTTGCATAGTTAGGTATTTCTTACAGTGATCGAGTTTGTTGATTAGCTTCCGTTTCTTATGGCAGATGTCAATGGAATCTTCCATCTTTATAGGATTCATGGATGGTGCAAGCTGTCACACTCAACACTTAGCTTCTGCTGTTTGGGTGATTTATACTCCTACGGGTCAGGTATTGTCTTCAGGAGAGTATGTTTACGGCCCTCTTCAAACAATGTTGCTGAATGTAGTGCCATTATTGAGCTTCTATGGGATGCCATTTCACATGGTGTTCTCTCTCTTGAGGTACATCTTGATTCGGAGTTAGTAGTGTCATAGCTTAATGGATTGTATCATGTTAGAGATCCAACATTATTATAGAGATTCTTATGTGTGAGACTGTTAGAATGGCAATTTGACAATATAACATACATACATGTTCCAAGAATTAACAATCAAGTTGCTGACTCATATGCTAACTATGTGTTATATTGGTATTTGTTTCATAGATAATAAGCTCATCACAAACATACATTTTTACACATGTAAATAAATAAACCGATCATCATAAAAAAAATTCATTAAAACATCCAAAATGTGATAATACATAGTGTCATAATACAAAAACGGGGCTCTCGAGCCACCAAAATATAAATACACGGTAGTACAAAATGTATCACTCCTAGGTATCTAAGCTCGGGGAGGAGGAGGGGGGTTTTGATCGTGGAATGTCACCACGGCTATAGCTACCCATATAAATAACTACACCCATGCTCATGGCACACCCACCACCTAATGCTACATGGCCTCAGGCAGGTCCTTGACCTGTGACATGGGTACCTTGTGTGTCAGCCTCACAAAGTTGGTATGAATGCTTTGGAACATCTGCTTCACATCCACACCTGTAATGTCATCTCCTCTTCCCCTCTATCTATGAAGAGGGAAGCCTTCAGGCTGCCATTGTCCTACATATTCATGCATATGATAGGATTGCACTATGTTTTGTTACGCAAAATCATGTCTTTTTTATTCCATATATCAAAAAACACAAAAAAATAAGTAACTCAAAAAATCTTAAAAAGAGGGTTCGGATTCATTACCAATGTCACCGTATGATGATCCTGGTGGTAATGGAATGTCGGGGTCTCCCCGAAAATATATCACCGCATAGGGGTAATCATCGATGGCAACTATCTATGGTTGTCACCATGGAAAGAAATCAGCTAGATAGGGGTTGGATACCCTACCTCCACCCACTCTGTGCATCGCATCTACCCAAC
Organism: Pseudotsuga menziesii; assembly: GCA_001517045.1. Taxonomy (NCBI): domain Eukaryota; kingdom Viridiplantae; phylum Streptophyta; class Pinopsida; order Pinales; family Pinaceae; genus Pseudotsuga; species Pseudotsuga menziesii. The sequence goes on from LPNX010213974.1 coordinate 50,265, forward strand.
ATCGCTGGGCCAGATCTTGAACCCCGTGAAGAGGAACATTAACTCTAGGGCTCAATCCAGGAACACGCTCAAAGAAAAATGTGCTCAGTATGCTACTGAAACTGAAGTTTCGTACTCTACCCATCTTGCACTCACTAAGCTGGTGTTTCATTTTTCCCAGTAGTGTAGTGCTCCAATCGTACACAGTGGGTCTCATGCACTCCACTACATAGAGTATCAGAAGCCGTGAGGCCTGGTGGAGTGAAGCTATCCCTGCTATCTTGCCCAGTGTCAGTAGTATGGCCTTTAGGCCTAGCACCTGTATGGAGTTAGTTGGTATCTGACTCTTGACCTTCTCCATGTCTGGATAACAATACATGACTATGTACTCATCGATGGTGAGGCCACCTCCGGGCCCGTGAGATCATAGGTTCACCACTTCCCCCTATCGGGAATGTCTAGTACTAAATTATATTTCCTCCACTTCTATGGTGAGGGACATCCCATCAATCTGGAAAGACTCTGAGTCGGGATCCTAGTAGTCTACTAGCATCTGCAGTAGTCTTGGTTTGGCTCTTAAGCCACCAAGACACCAAAACTTGTAGAGCCTGCATGCACGAAGAGCCTGTTGTGCCATTAGATCACCACGTACTTCTTCTTCTACATCCCCGTGCTCATGTTCTCTCCATTCTAGAACCATCCTGCATGTTTAAATCAAGTTTGGGTCATTAGAACACTTGAAAAAACTTGACCACAGCCGCATACATGACTGTTTTCTAAACAACCGCGTATGTATGTAACTTTGAGGGATTTTTCCGTGTATATCCACCCCTATACACGAAAAAATCCTCAATTTCCACATGGGCCGAGATGCACACTTTATGGTGGCCTAGAAATATAAAATTACCGTGGAAAATTGTAAAATTTGCATGAAAATGAAAGAGCAGGGCATGGGTAATTACGTGGGAAAAACGATAATGGATTCCGCCGGCTGGATCTCTTGGAATTTGCTGGTGAAGTTATGAGCTGAATTAGGTAAAAATTTCAAATGTTATATAATTTTTTGAGTTTTTTACTATTTATAGAATTTTTGAAAATTTTTATTTCCTTTTCTATAGTTTGGACCATTTCTAATCCTTTTGGACTGTTTTTTGACTAATATATGATGTAGGGGACCGTTTTGAGTGCCGTTTTGACCATTGTGTTGACCCGTTCATGCCGATTTCAAGTATCATGTCTAAACTGGCATATAGGTTAGGTTTCACCACCATTTGAATTTTGCATGACCTTTTGACCGTTTCATTATAACCGTAGGTATGAACCCATTCTATCTTGTCATGGAACCTTCATGCTGTTTTAGAAGTGGCATGATTTGAATGGTAGATATTGACCTTACATGGGTACCCTAGTTAGTGCCTTATTTGCATTTGGTTCCCATGATGATAATTTTTTCCTTTAGGGTGTGGGAGTCAGTTGTATAGTATTGCCATGACATTTCGCAAGAGCCTCATCCTCGTCTTGATATTTTGCTGGCCTATTTCTCCCGGACTCCCTTATGTCAAGTTGTAATTACATTTCATGAGTTTTTCCTGCCTCATTGAGCCTTATGCCGGCTTCCTTGACTTTGATTATTAGCCATATAGCCCGAGTTTGTATCATATATAGCCATGCAGAGCCATTTTATATATCCTTTGGAGCTTGATTCCCTATTTTTATTGGGAAGGGACTTTCCCCCGAGTGTCGCTATCCTACACATGTATCCTTGCATTGAACATAGGTATGTTCCATTGCTTGGAACCAGTTTTTTTGCCCATTTGACACTTGTCTCCTCCTAGGCACGGACTTCATCGAAGATCCTGACCTACCACTCCCACTTGGAGGATAGTGGGGCGATATCGGTAAGAAGAAAGAAAACCCTAAAATGGATGAAATGCTTTTATGTTTTTATGTTTTATATTTTTAATGTTAAGTTATGAAACATGTATATTCTCATGCAGTTGTTGGAGGAGTGCAGCCTAAAAAATCTTCTCCATTGGATAGGTGAGCTAGAGCCCGCTTTGTACCATAGGGTGATGATATCAATGGGAAGCAAAAGGGAAACCTAGAGAGGTTGACCTTGGATATCCCAGATGCTAACATTGATGACCTCCTGATGAGATATCAGAGATCCACAATGGTTGTACCAGGTCGATTCAGTAGGTTGCTGCGCAGGGTAGCTCGAGCAGTGACGTGCTATCACAAGCACCAATAGTGTATGAGATATGTACTAAAAGCTGACAGCTTCAGGATTTTGTATGATGATTTTGCCTAAGATCCTACGTGCTTCAGATGAGGTCTCGGGACCTATTTTTTGTAAGATTTTTCGTATATATATATATATATATATATATATATATATATATATATACATACTTTTACATGGTGTTTATATGTTTCAAATGGAAAATTCATTTTATATGAGTTTTATGCGTCGTTAAATGTTTATTTACAATGTACCATGTTTGATTCCAATGTCATGAATGGGAAATATGCCAATCTAGGATGTAATTAGCCAATGAGTCAGCAACTACCTTATGTTCCCTAGGGATATGCAAGTGATGGTATAAAATGGCCTTTCTAGCAAATGTACTCTCTGGAAGAGGCAGAGGAGCACAGGGTTTCTAATGGTGTAAACATGGTTTAAATGGCAAACCACGAGTTGTGTGTCCATCAAGACTACTAGATCATGAACATCCTGGGAGGTAACTTCAGTTAGAAGACTGAGGACTGCTTCATACTCGATGATGTTATTAGTCGCAGGACCTATACAAACCGTTCCTAAACTGACCAAATATTCAGCTAGGGAATAGAGAACCCAAGCAGTTGAGGCAAGATTCAAGGTGTGGTAGCAAGCACCATCAACGAAGCCGTAGAAAGCCATCTACATGAACAAAACATGGTATAAACTGATGTGGACACTAAACTCAAAACCATCTTGAAAATACTAAAATCACACTGAAAATCAATCAATATACATATATACAAGATACTATCCAAGAATGACCTAGGCATAGTACCTTTTTAAGTACAACCCATTGTGAGGTTTCCCCAAAGGGATTCCATCATAATCAATGAGTTCATAAGCTCCTTTCTATAACACCTTAGAAAAAAGGAAAGGTCTGTACCACATGGACTCAAACTTACCCTTCCCTAGCTTATCATATCTCTGGTCATAAGTCAAAACTAGGTCACCCTTGTTAAAGACATGGGGTTGGATAGATTTATCATACTGCTCCTTGATGCATTTCTTGTGTGCCTCATTAGCCAAGGTAGCATCTCTCTGAGTCTCCTCAAGGTTACTCAAGTACAAAAATATTTCTTCCTCTGCGGAAGTGTCTAGGAGAAGTTCGACGACAAGTTGTAAAGATGGAATCTGACATTGAATCGGTAAGACAGCTTCGAGTCCATAAACAAGCTGGAATGGTGTGAAACTAGTGGCTGTTTTCATCGAAATCCAATAAGCCCAAAGGGTGGAGAAAAGAACATGGTTCCAGTTGGAGTTATGATCTCCAACCATCCGACAAAGCATAGCTTTTAAAACTTTATTAATGGCCTCTACCTGACCATTATCTTGTTGATAATACGATGTAGAGTTTTCATGGTGAAAACCTAGCTTGGCACTCATTTCCTCCATCATCTGATTACGGAAATGGGATCCGTGATCAGTAATGATGGACCGCGGAACTCCGAATATAGCTATGATATGATTGAACAGGAAGAGAGTGTCAGTCTTACCATCTTCTGCATATGTAGGCATGGCCTCAACCCATTTTGTGAAATAATCCACAGCTATGATGATGTAACCATGCCCCCCGGTTGAGGTAGGCTTACAATGCATGAAGTAAATCCCCCATTTGGAGAATGGGCCAATGGCAATGATGGGGTGTAGCGGAGTAGGATGGGTGCATTTTTTAGGATAAAAGTGTTGACAAGGTGGGCATTTCTTAATAGGCTCATGACAGTCTTTGAAGATAGAAGTCCAGAAATAGCCAGCGTGAAGGATTTTCTGGGCTGTAGCCATCCTAGATAAATGACCACCACATGCTCCAGAGTGGCAATCATTCAACACATGTTCATCCTCCTCATGAGTGAAGCATCACCAGAGAATAGAGTCAATCCCACATCTATACAAGGTATCATTCAAGATGAGGTAGTATTTTGCATGGTGACGGATATAGCCATGATCATCATAGGATAAATGCGGCTGAAATGTTGTGTCTAGAGATAAATAAGCAAATCTCCATACCAAGGGTCAGAAGTGCTAATCACGAATAGGAATTCATCCAAAAATGAATCACTGGGCTCAGATTTTATCGAAGCACAGGGAAGATCACACATAAGCTCTGCAAAGACCAAGGATTTCTTTGACGTGGCTTTGGAAAAATCCAGATCAAACTCTTGAAGTATGACTATCCAACGAGAGTAATTTCCCCTGAGCACCTGACGAGTCAGGATGTAGTACATCGGGTTCTGGTTTGCCAATACAGTGTTAGTGCGGAGCAGAATGTAGTGATGAAAATTTTGTACAGCAATGACCATGGCCAATGCTAACTTTTCCACATGTGAATAACAAGTTTCAAAATCCATGAGATTCTTACTGGCATAATAAATCATGTGCTCCTGACTATGGAGATTGTCCTGCACTAAAACCATGGCGATGATAGTAGCGAAGGCAACAATATACAAGAGAATGTCCTTTGAATAATCCGGGGGGTGTATCACTGGTGAATGAGTCAGAGTGTGCTTAATATTATCAAAGGTGTGTTGGTCCTGGTCATCCCAGAAGAATGGAGTGTTCTTGTTGAGAAGATGCATATAACCGTGCATTTTTTCTGCAAAATTGCACTTGAAATGGCGGATAAAGTTTTCCTTCCCTTGCAAAATTTGGAGTTCAAGGAGATTAGTTGGGGCTCATAGATCTAAAATGGTGGCAATTTTCAAAGGATCTATCCCAATGCCATATTTGGATACCAAAAAACCTAGCAAACATCCCGTTTCAACACAAAAAACACATTTATGCAGATTGAGTTGTATATTATAATGACAGCATCTCGGGAATATCTCTCTAAGATGACGAGAGTGGTCCTCCCGTCACTGTGAATTAGTAGGGAGGTCATCAATGTACGGGTCAATAATATGTTTAATATTGTGAAATGGATAGGACAACGCACGCTAGAATGTGGCTCCAACATTTTTCAAGCCAAAAGGTAACTTCTTATATGAAAAGGTTCCCCATCGGCAAATGAATGCCATCTTATGCTAATCGGAGGGTAATATCTCAATCTAATTATAGCCAGAGAAGCTATCCATGAATGAAAAGATGACACTTATAGCATAGTTGTTGATAATCTGATCAATGTGCAAGGTAGGAAAGTTGTCCTTGGGACAAGATTTATTTAAATCCATAAAGTCGATACAGACTCTAATGGTGCCCTACTTTTTATTGACAGGGAAAATGTTTGATACCCATTCCGTCAGGGGTATAGGATAAATAAACCCATCTTTGAGAAGTTTCTCGATTTCAGCGTTTATAGCTGCGGCCTTTTGAGGATGGACTTGCCTTAGTTTTTTCCTAACCAGCTTGGCCGAGGGATAGGTTTTAATCTCGTGGACCGCAATGGATGGGTCAATCCCCGGCATCTCTTCATAGGACCAGGAAAAAATATCACGAAATTCTTGGAAAAGTGCCTTATAAGCTTTAGATTCATCTGTCGAGCAGTTCTGCCCAACGTGAACATGTTCGATAGTATCAGGCCTAGCTGATATGTCAAACGGATTCATCTGGGTAATGTTGCAAAGGTTTCCTTCAGAATTTGTATCGTGCAACAATATGGGACTTTGGGGTACATTGACAATATCAATAGGAAACAAGGGTGCAAAATCATGGCTAACTGAACTAGTTTTGGGGAGGAACATGGATCTATGATGGTGATCCTCCCAAATGGACTCATCCATATTCATGATCTCCATAATGGACTCGTTGGAAGGAAAAGTGTCAGATAGATAATCTAGAGTAGGGAGAGAAATGTTCTAACAAGTATGGTAAATGGTAGGGATCCAAAGCCACTAGATGAAGATCATCAATGTGATCATCGGAAAAGGTTTGAATGGTGTCATGCATAGCTTCGTGGACTCAATGAGGTGGAATCAACAACATGTTTACCCTTAGGCTTGCAATCAAATGAAGCGATCATATGGATTGACGTGGTATCCGTGCTAGGAGGAGTGGATGGAAAAATCCCCATAAGGGATGAATCCTTCAACATGCCTACCCCAATCGACTGGTAAGGAGGAGGGGACTGGCCTAACATGGGGATGTTATTAGCCGTAGAGGTAGTAACATCCAACATATAGAAATCAAGCTGATCAATAGTAACAATTCACCCTAGATGTGGAAATTGGACTGTTCAGAATACTATTGAGGCGACAGCAGTCATGGCATAGAACTAATTTCTTCCTAGAAGGAGGTTGTAATCTAAAGGGGCATCTACCACTTCTACTTGAATGGAAATGGTTTTTCCCCCCAGCTCGACCACTAGGGCTAATATGAGACCGTGGGGTTGGAAACCTTGTCTGTCAAAGGCCTTGATGGTCGTAGGTGATGTTACAATATTGGGAGAGGCAAGGGATTTCCAAAAAGACAGAGACAAAACTAAGGTCGAAGCTCCTTCATCTAGTATTGCTCAAAATATTTTCTTTCCAACTACTTTCGTAATGACCTGAAAAGCAGGTTTATGCGGTAATCTATACTTATAGTTCTCAACATTGAAATGGATCAAGTTGGTATTATCTGGGTCTAAAGCTCCTAATGATGTTAATAGGTTTTTGCGCTGTGTAATGAAACTTTGGAGCACTTCTAGGGTAGACATTGCACAAGGTTCCTGAGAGAGATCTTCAATGACATTATAAAATTGAGCAGCTCGGGCATTGGGATTAAAGACTCCCTTTCGAAGAGTACTCTTAAGTGAGTGCAAAATCATGTCGAGAGTAGGCTTCTCAATAGCTAAGGGGATAGTATAAGAGGATTCAGGAGAACTAGTAGAGGGAGCTTTACCTGAAGACGGATGATCTTCGTTCTTATCTGTGGGCTTGTCATAATTTTGACTTCGAGTTTGCAGATGGATGGTACCTAAGGACATCATACGAATTTCCTCTAATGAACTACAGTTACCCTGATTAGACATGTGGTCTATTAGGTGTTCTTGAGAGGGAAAATGATCCGTAAGTAGTGCAGGTGCGGGATTGGACTTCAGAAACTAGGATATTTCGTCCCGACGAGGACACTCCTTTGAAAAATGGTCACCTCCACATAACAGACAGGGATATTTTTCTTTTCTTTTCCCTTTATTGTTATTACTGTTGGTTGCTCTTGGAGTCTATTGTTGGTTTCAAGGTTTTTTATTTCTGTTTTTACCTTTCTTTTTATTATTACCCAAGGTTTGAGTACTTTGAATAGAGTCGACGAAAACCTTAGGAGTCAAAGGAGTAGGGGTGGCAGTTTGGGGTTGCTTGGTAGGTTTCACTGTGGATGGGTACTGGATTGAACCAACAATCCCATCAATAGGTACTTCTGCTGGTGGCTTGGTAGGATCAGTGCTGGGGCGAGGAGCTTGAGGAATCAGGTCATAAAGAGTTCCAGACTGGGAATAAACCAAGTCTAGGTACTAAGCCCGACTAATAGCCTGTTCTTTAGTAACGACACCGCCCATAGCCATGTTGCCGCCTTTCCCACACCTGGGTCATGTGGCAGAAATATTCAAGCCACTCAGTGTGTCCTTGGGGGAAAGTCTCGAGTCAAGGTTGTCACCTTGTTCTTGACTCCTCCGTTTAGGCTCAACTCCTAATGAAGCCAAGGGGGGTATACCCTATTAAGTTACTAAGGAAAAATTATTTAGTACGATCATGTTAAATTGAATGAGTTACTTAGGAGTTTGAAATTCAACCATAAACAACCATAGATGATAAGATACAAAATGAGAGCACAAAAGCACAATGCTGAGACACAATATATATATAGAAATAAAATAACTAGTGCCTTAAAATGTAGTCAAAATATAATCAATGTACTTGCATGTGCTTGGAGTGAAAGTATTGTGATTGCCTCTTGGTATGTTTTAAGTTAATGAGAAATATGAGTTAATTAAAATTAGGCGAAAGAGGGGGGGGACTCCAAATATACCCGAGAGTACTTGGAGTATGTCCAAAACTAAAACATCACGGCTACCCACAAGGAATATGTGGGATGAATGGAGTCTCTGGGGCTATTGTTCATAATTCACCCATTAGGGTGTGACAGAGATCGGCGCCCCGAGGTCACTTTTCAGGAGTTCCCGCTTCCTTTGGGTATTTTGCCATCGTAATGGTTTGATCTAAGTGTTGGATTTTCACCTGATGGTTTGTCAATTTGGGAGAGTGAATCCTAATTATTCTAGTCACTCAAGTGCTTTTGATATAGCTTGACTGATCGGACGAACCATAGCCAAGTGTAGAGTATACACACCGGAGCCTTGTCAATTTTAGTAAATTTTGAGATGAGTGTTCTTGTTAAAAAGAAAACCCTCCAAGAACCTCTTTTGATCCAAGTGGATCTCAATCGGGGAGTCAAGGAGGGGTTAATTTCATAATATCCAATGAAGCAATTGATAAGAAGGAAAACACATATACACAATTCCGGTTTTCTAATTAGTCCTACCACGCATCTCTTTCCCCTTTCGGGTCAATCAGGAAGTCGTGGGGTAAGTATTAAGATTACTTTGAAATATCAAATATGGAATATTAAAATGATAAGAAATCAAAGTATACTACCCTATAGATTATAACTACACTAGATTGAAAAGAGATGAACAAAAAGTAAAAAAGTGACAGCGACGCAAATCCCCCTAGGGGGGATGGTGAATAGGCTTGAAAGAGCATATTCAAACGGACCTCTTATTTTTATTAGCAGTGATTTACAATATAAACAAGTTGAAATTGACGCACTTTTGTCCTTGTTATATGGGATCCAAAGGCCTACAAAAAGCTTGTAACAAGCTTGAATTAAAACTTAGCGGTGGGGGAAGCTTCCTGGAAGTTCTGGTTCGTCCAAGAGTCATAAATTTGGTAGAGTATCCTTCTCTTTTATGTTAGAACTGCTAAAAAATAGTGATAAATTAAAATAAAATGTGCCCAAACACACTTTAAAAGTGTTTTGGGTCACCATGCTAATTATAAAAAAAAAACTAAGTAAAAATTGTTAAACAGGAGTAATCTAATTTCTGCAAAAAGGAACCAAGGAAAGCAAGCTTTCCTTGGGATATTGGCTTGCTGTTTGGACAGCCAATGATATGTACACTTTTATTGCAGAATTTAAATATTTGAAGAACAAGAAAGGAAGCTACCTTATGGGAAAGCTATAGATCTATGCTTTAGCTACTTGCAAAAAAGGAATTTCCTACACCTAGATCTATCTTTATGAATTGATATTCTTTATGAAATTATAGATCTAAGAAGCAAAAATCTTATAAAATAGATATGACAATATATATTCAATTCTTGGAACTAGATCTGAACATAAGAGGAAGAGACAGGTAACCGGATTATTGATTTTAAAAGAAAGGAAGAAGAGAAGGGGAAAGGCCCGTTGTTGGATGGATCTGCAATGCAAACTTGTTAGTGGAATACAGAGGGGAAATGTCTTCACAAAGATTTTGGATGTATAGTGGAGTCAAACTAGATCCACAGCTCATCCAATCCTTGCTACCTGAAAGCTAAACACACAATCCTGCATGAAACCTCATGAGATCTAGATATATATATGAAAAAGAGACAAGAATTACATGCAAATAAACTTATTAAACATGTATAATCTAGATATTCTAACATATATGCTATGAGATATAAGAAAAACAATTAACCTTACTTGACCAACTATACTCCTATTGATTCAACTAAATCGTTCAAGCCAGACAGGGTTCAGATGCAGAAATTGAGAGAAAAGACGGCAACATCAATAGCTGTAATACAATGCTTAATACACACACATGAGAGCATTAAACCATTTGGCCTCCAAAGATTCTTTATTCCAGTAATCAAAAGATTACAACAATATTACAATAGCAATCCCTTCAATCCAACTCTAACTAGCTTGGAAGAGGCAGCTTGTGCTTTATTTATACAAAAACCAGGAGATCTAGCCCAGGGGGGCGCAAATGCCAAGGAGATAGACCAATGTAGCTGAAGGAGAGTCCATCAATGCCTGATCTATGTCTAACTGAGCCATATCTGAGTCTCACTAAGTGCAACTAACAATCGGGGGGGTGATCTGACTGACACCTCAACCTGTTGACTGAAGCATCCACCAAAACTCATCCAGATGAGCCAAAACGTGTGGAGGAGAGACGGAGGGTGAAATTACCCATAAAGGATGTTGAAGATCAACTCTAGATTTGTCCAGATCACCTCCATTAGTTAAGGATTTATCAGATCCAGTCAATCTAGTTCAGATCTAACTGATTTCAATTAAATCGGCGGAGAATCCACTGATCTATGATTTTGGATTTGCTCTATTATTCATCAATTTATTAATTAAAATAATCAATAATTGATTTTTGGGGCTTTCTGACCTGATTGATGGAAAATCACTCAAAACTAGGAAATAGTGGGTCCATGGGTTTACATGGTGCTCTTAGCTTGAAAATGAGCACCTACATGACTGAAACTGATTATTTGGCCCACTTTTATTACAAAACCAATTTTTTCAATTAAACTATTAAAAAATAGCCTAAGTTTTGGAAAAATTAAATTCTAACAAAAAACACTGAAAAAATAAAAAATCTTAAAAAGTTGAAAAAAACCTAGGGGGACTTAGACATGTTCATATGACTCGACCATGGTGCCTAGCATGTTTATACATTGACACATAGACTCTAATAACCTCAATATGCCTAAATTCCAAGACAACCACCCCAACTTTGGAGGTATGGAGTGAAAAACTCAGAAATTATTAGTCGTTTTTCAACAACCAATAATAACCAAGGGAAAAAACACCCTGGGTTGATCGGATTGACAAATAAAGTCTAAGAGACCGAGTCTTTTATAGACACTATCATGCTAGAATATTTATTACAACTCCCTCATGGGGTATGGACATGTGATATAGTACAACAAGCACTTCCCAAAAGTACTTCCAAAGGTCTTTTGAAGTCCGAACAAGATATCATTGTCTGGTTCACCAGGCTCACTTGATAAAAAAGCAGTAAGTACAACTTAGGTGGTAACATTCTGGCTCTATCTAGGGACACATTCTTTGACTGATCTTCTGTTCAAATGAGAGGATGTGAGAACTCTGGAATTTCTGGGTCCTGCATAGCAATTAGAGTTTGTCAGTAACATGTATATATAAAAAATTAACTATAAAAGCAAACTGATGTACATAATTAGTCTATGATGTGCAAAAGGGAATATTTTACAAAACTAATATACAAAGGAAAATTTTCAAACATGGTACAAAATAACTATAATACAACAATATCTATGATACAACAACATGATATATAAAATTTAGAAATACAGGTAGGGCAAGGTTTAGAAATTGGACCTGAAACCATCAATGCCAATAAAGGCATCAAATTGTCTCGGTGAAAAACAACTTGAGGAGGAAACCATTCACTCGCAGGGTCAACCTTTCTCCTTCTAGGTCATTTATATAGAAGGAGTTCATTCCTGCTATTTCATCGATGATGTACGATCCCGACCATAAGCTATCTAGCTTTCCATGTTTCCCAGGTTTCTCCCGTCGTTTGTCCCAACACAAAATGGTGTCACGTACTTGGAAGGATCTTGGCCGGGTAGACTTATCAAAGGTTCTCTTGACCTTTTCTGAATTTCTGATACTCTGGTCAAGAGAATTTCTTCTACTCTCATCTAGCTCGATCAACTGGTTTATTTTGTTCTAAATGGCCTCTTGATCTGAGCTGGAGGTATGGAGAAGCTGATAAACCAGAATCTTTAAATGGACCGGTAAGGTGACATCTAGGCCATAGACTAGTTTGAAAGGGATCCTCCCGGTTGAACTTTTCTTGGTGATTCTATCGGCCCATAATGCTAATTTGATCTTGCTATCCCAAGCCTTCTTATTGTCACCCACAATTTTTTTAATTATGGTCATTAAGTTCTTATTACTTGATTCAGCTAGACCATTTCCTTGGGGATAGTAATTGGATGAGTGGGATAGGATAATTCCGTACTTGAAACAAAAAGATGACATCTCGGAGGAAACAAAGCACGAGACATTATCCGTGATGATCTAGCTGGCACACCGAATCTTGTGATAATTTTATCTTCTAAGAAATCCATGACTATAGCATCGGTTGCCTGCTTGGTGGGTATCACCTCTACCCACTTGCTAAAATAGACAGTGGCAGTAAGAATCCAAGAATAACCATTGCTCTAGTTATCTTTGAACTTACCAATGAAATCAAACCCCCATTGTTGGAAAGGGTCTTGGACTATTATTGGATTTAAAGGCAAGGCCTTCATTTGTTTCTTTTTGGTGAATAACTGACACTGGGGGAAAAATATGATAGCCTTGTGCACATCTAAAAATAGGTTTGGGCAATAGTAGCCTTCTCTAAGGATTTTATGGGCAGTTGTTCTTACTACAAAATTTCCACCACAAAATCCTGAATGGAACTCAACCATGAGTTTTTTGGACTCAGGTTCATCGACACATCTAAGTATTAAACCATCGGGGTTTCTCCAACTCAAACCATCTTTTGTCAAACAATACTTAGTTTCTTTTAACCTTAATTCTCTTATTTTATGGCCAAGTAAGTGATCGGGGCATGTAAGGTTGCGGAGGAAAAAAATCATGTCGGTGTACCAAGGGTGCTACTCTAATCTATGAAGCTCATTTGATACATTTTGTTTTGAATCACTGTTTTGGAAGATTATTCCTAAGGCCTTTTCATTTCCTTGGGTCAACATCTTTGCAAGACCCTATCCATTAATTAAATTAGTAGGTTTTATCTCCAAATCATACTCTTGAATTTTTGAAACCCACTTACCCCTGATTCCTAGACAATCCTATTGAGACATGATATCCTTGACAACTGCATGGGGTACATACCCAATGATTTTGGAGTAACCTACATAAGTTCTGAAATGTTTAAGGGACTTGACAAGATCATAGGCCTGTTTCTCCATGGTGGTATACTTCAACTTTGAATTTTACAATGCTCTACTCATAAAGGCTATAGGTTGCTCTTGTCCCTCCTTATTCTTTTGAAGCAAAACACCGGCAATGGTGTCTTGTGAGGTGCAAGAAAATATTTGGAATTCCTTGGAATAATCTATACTAATCAAGACCGGGGACATGGATATGGAATTTTTGATAGACTTGAATGCAACTTTCCCTTCATCCATCCACTCAAACTTAACATCTTTCTTTAATAACTTTTGTAGAGGATTCATTAATTCTTCTAAATTTGGGATGAATCTTCTTATGAAATTGATTTGACCATTAAAAGACTAGAGAGATTTTAGATTCTGAGGCAAGGGGACTTTCTTAATGGCTTCAATTCTCTCAGGATCAACCTTGACACCATCCTTAGAAATGATGTGCCCCAATAAATTGCCTTCATCAACTCCAAAGATTGACTTGGCAGGGTTCAAGGAAATACCATAATTCCGACATCTTATAAAAACCTGCCTAAGATGACCTATGTGGTCAGATATTTCCTTTGAAAAAACAGTTAAGTCATCTTGATAAATTTTTATTATTTTGCCTATATGTTCTTTGAAAGCAAAATCCATGTCTCTTTGGAAGGTGGCACCCGCATTCAATAAGCCAAAAGGCATTCTTAGAAATTTATAGGTACCCGAAGGTGTGGTGAATGTAGTCTTATGTTGATTCTCCTTATTTACCAACACCTGGTTATAACCAGAAAAGCCATCCAACATGGACATCATTCCTGATCCTGTTACTCTTTGAAGCAATGTTTCCATGTCGGGTAATGGGTAATTATCTTTGAGGCATGATGTATTCAGATTTCTAAAATCTATACATATTCTAATTGATCCATTATTCTTTCTGATCACAACTAAGTTGGAGCACCAAGATGAATGTCTTGTAGGTGCTATGATCCCTTCTGCTAACATCTTCTGAGTTTCCTTCTACACAATGGGGGCCAAATTAGGATTTATTCACCTAAGTCTTTGTCAGAAAGGTTTGACCTCCTTAGCTTCTTCTATGAGGGGAATAGTGTGTTGAAACACATGCTCCCGATAGGCTTTAAGCTCATCATAACTAAAGGCCAACACATCTCTATACTCTTTGATTAAGTTGATCAAATTGTTCCTTTCCTTTTCCGAAGTACCCTTTCCAATTTTTATTAACTTGGGGTCCTTGTCATTTCCTATTTTTATTTCCATATAATTCCCAATATTTATTTCTTTCTTTTGTTTTTTATGATGATCCTGTCGATCAAAAAGATTCTCGAAAGCTATAAGGCTACTCGGGATGTGATTTCTTACATATCCTCGCACTCCTAATACTCTTTACCCTCTTGCTGATAACTGATCTTGCAACCTTCAAACTCTTGTAGATTGTGGATGAATCTCAAGAGTTGCTCATCATCTTTAAACACCTGCTAGTGATCTATATTATCTGGAATTGAAGGTCTGAAATTAATTTCCATCTTTCCATTCCCACTAGTCATTTCATCTGATGGCTGGAGGGTGGATGCTGCTACTGCCAATTTATCTGCTAACCCACTCATTTCCCTATCAATCTTTTGAATGTTAAGTGCATCAAACCACTCCATAGTGTCCCATGTGACATTTCTATACTTTCTTAGTCTGTCATTTTTGCATTGATACTAATTCTTAATCTGGAGGACAACTAAATCTGAATTATGTTTTATGTTAAACATCTTTATCCCCATATCTTTAGCAGTTTCTAACCCTAGGAGCAATGCTTCATACTTGACTACATTGTTTGATGCTTTAAACTCTAACCTGAAAGCAAAGTTGTAGACTTTATTTGAAGGAGAAATGATCACGATGCCCGCACCTTTTCCGGCTTTGGAATAGGCCCCGTCAAAGTACATTTGCCAAACTTCATCGATCTTTTCATTTTTAATGTTTTCCTTAATAGGGGCCATGAAATTTGACAAAATAGCATAGTTTCCAAAGTTATCAGTGAAATGAAGAAATTCATTTTCGGGCTTCTTAGGGTTTTCTACATGTCGTTTCCTTAGCTTCTCTCTGTAAAGAATCACCCTAGTGTTCTCTGATGCAGGTATAGTAGCATATGTCCAATCCATTTGAATGTACCCAACAAGAGTTGTGGCCCATTTTCTGGATAGCAACATACCCCAATTATCTAGAACATCTATCACTACCACATCCATCGACATGTCGATATCAGGATACTTAGCCAACTTAACCTGTAAATTTAAGATTATCCCTACCACTTCAACTTCTCTTGCATCCATGGCACAAACATTGTGGTAGGGTCGGGTGACCCTTAGATTTAGCTATTCCATTACTTTTCTTGTCATGACTTTTGATGAAGCACCTGAATCTAACATGTAGTTATGAAGGAGCAAGTTATCAACTAAGAGGGAGACATAAAAAGGCGGGTGGTCTTCTCTTCTCAGATCAACACTGTTGAAGACTATAGGCATGTCTATAGGTTCAATATGTTTAGCTTCAAATATAGCATTGTTATTAGGAAGAGGATCCTCTTTGACAATATTATGAACTTTACTTTGACTATCCTCTAAGGCTTTCAACAACTTTTCTTTTTGACCAAGAATTTTAAGGACATCAGTTGCATAAACATGAATCTTAGCACTACTTATCCATTCTCCCATATCAATATTTGATTCAGGGATAATAGGAGGATCTGGGAGGGGAGGAGTAGTTACCTTTGGCTTGTACTATTTAGATGGTGATGGCTTCTCCTTTCTTTGATACACTACTCCCTTGAATCTAGCCTCCTTCATTTCCTTAATTGCTTCCGGAGAAGGAATTACACCATAAAAGTTGGAAAGGAGATCCTTCTCGTAACTGTAATCCATGGCCTGCTGCCAATGCTGGTTTGATAAAGGATAGGTTCGACCTACCATGTACACATGATCAGAGTCACCTAATGTTGTTTCCTGATTATTGACCTCGTACATTCCATGTTCTATAACTTTGTTTGCTATATAGAAAGTGCTTTCTTGGTGGAATTGATCACAAGGTATACACCATGGAATGAATTCTTCTACCAGGTTAGTTGAGTCTAACTGGTTTGGAATCCTAGGTTATTGTTGAGGAGCTTCCTTCTGATACGCATGATTCTATTTAGGATGAAAGTTCCTATGTCCATTATTTCTTTCCATTGTGATTATTCTGTTCTGAATACGATTCAATTGTGCAGATTGATTTGCCATGATTTGGTTCTGACTAGTAACCAATTATGTTATCATGTTAGTTACCTTTTCCATGGGGTCTTTAGAGGTTTCCTTTTCCTCTAATTCAACGGATTTTCCCTTCTCTTTGTTGTATGAAGTGCTTCCCCTAGTGTAACCTGGAATGTTGGATTTTCCTGAAGACTGCATATTCTTTTCTATTTTCTCGGCCAATTCCTGAGCAGTTTTTAGATTGGCCGGCTCTTTGTCTCTTAACAGGTACCTCAAATCACCAGTGAAAGCTTCGATGTAAGATATGAGGATGGAGGCATCCCTTGGCTTGATTTCTCTAGGGAGGTCTACAACCACACGCTTGAACTTAGTATTAAATTCCTCAATGGTTTCATTCTCCATATTCTTTATGTTATGGAGGGTAGCAAGCAAATGTCTTGGTTCTTTCTTTTCCCCCCATTTCTTCTTAAAACCCTCTAGGAATTCATTAAGAGTTTTATATGAATCATCACCAAGGTCAGAGTACCATTCCACAGCATCATCCTCTAAGGATAAAGCAAAGAGCTTCATTTTGACATCTTCATGGTTATGGGCAGCATCATTGTAGTAACTGACCAGGTGCTTATCAAACTTTCAGATGTGTGACTTGGCAGTGATGGCATTATTTCCTTGGAATATGGGGAGCTTCTTGATAGCATCATTCGGAATGTCATGAGGACTACCTGCTATCTGAGAAAAGTCAAGGGGTTTGAAAAATTCTGTCATTTCTTGAGACTGGAAGGTATGACTCTCTACAAATATGTGATGGATATCTGAGAGGGATTGGTCTCCTAAATTTTCAAGGTTTCTATGAGAAGTCTACCTATTCAATATTTCACTAATAAACCTTTTGGGATCAGGGAGAGGATTGAATAATTGTCAGTGGTTTCTTCAGGTAGAAATTATTCAAGGGATGTTAGACAGTGGAGTCGCCAGATGGGTCGAGTTTTAATTTTTATGTTTTTTAAAGACTAGATTAATCAAAAGTTTTTATCTTGTCAGTTGTTTAGAAAAAAGTTAAGCTAAGTCATACTCGGGAATAAAAGATTTATCCCGGGCAGCAGCACCAAAAAGTGTTGCCACCTTTCTCACACCTGGGTCACGTGGTAGAAATATTCAAGCCACTCGGTGTGTCCTTGGGGGCAAGTCTCAAGTCAAGGCTGTCACCTTGTTATTGACTCCTCCGTTTAGGCTCAACTCCTAATGAAGCCAAGGGGGGCATACCCTATTAAGTTACTAAGGAAAAATTATTTAGTACGGTGATGTTAAATTGAATCAGTTACTTAGGATTTTGAAATTCAACCATAAACAACCATAGATGACAAGATACAAAATGAGCGCACGAAAGCACAATGCTGAGACACAATATATATATAGCAAGAAAATAACCAGTGCCTTAAAGTAGAGTCAAAAGATAATCAATGTACTTGCATGTGCTTGGATTGAAATTTTTGTGATTGCCTCTTGGTACGTTTTAAGTTAATGAGAAATATGAGTTGATTAAAATTAGGTGAAAGGTGGGGGGACTCCAGATATACCCGAGAGTACTTGGAGTATGTTCAAAAATAAACCGTCACAGCTACCTGCAAGGAATATGTGGGCTGAATGGAGTATCTGGGGCTATTGTTCATAATGCACCAGTTTGGGTGTGACAAAGATCGGTGCCCTGAGGTCACTTTTCAAGAGTTCCCGCTTCCTTTGGGTATTTGGCCACCGTAATGGTTTGATATAGGTGTTGGATTTTCACCTGATGGTTTGTCAATTTGGGAGAGTGAATCCTAATTATTCTAGTCACTCAAGTTCTTTTGATACAGCTTGACTGATCGGATGAACCGCAGCCAAGTGCAGAGCATACACATCGGAGTCTTGTCAATTTTAGCAAATTTTGAGATGGGTGTTCTTGTTAAAAAGAAAACCCTCTAGGAACCTCTTTCGATCCAAGTCGATCTCAATCAGGGAATCAATGAGGGGTTAATTTTATAATAGATTATGAAACAATTTATGAAAAGGAAAACACATATACACAATTCTAGTTATCTAATTAGTCCTACCACGCATCTCTTTCCCCTTTCGAGTCAATCGGGAAGTTGTGGGGTAAGTATTAAGATTACTTTGAAATATCAAATATGGAATACTGAAATGATAATAAATCAAATTATACTACCCTATAGTTTAGAACTACGCTAGATTGAAAAGAGATTAACAAAAAGTAAAAAATTGACACCGACGCAAATCCCCCTAGGGGGGATGGTGAATAGGCTCGAAAGAGCCTATTCGAAAGGACCTCTTATTTTTATTTGAAATGATTTAAAATATCAGCAAGTTGAAATTGATTCACTTTGGTCCTTGTTATCTGGGATCGAAAGGCTTACAACAAGCTTGTAATAAGCTTGAATTAAAACACAACGGTGGGGGAAGCTTCTGGGAAGCTCTAGTTCGTCCAAGAGTTGATAATTTGGCAGAGTCTCCTTCTATTTTATGTTATACCTGCTAGAAAAAAGCGAACAATTAAAATAAAATTTTCCCAAACACACTTTAAAAGTGTTTTGGGTCACCATGCTAATTACCAAAAAAAAACTAAGTAAAAATTGTTAAACAGGGGTAATCTAATTTCTGCAAAAAGGAACCAAGGAAAGCAAGCTTTCCTTGGGATCTTGGATTTATATTTGGGAAGGCAATGAGATGTGTACTTTTACTGTAGAATTTAAATATTTGAAGAACAAAAAAGGAAGCTATCTTATGAGAAAGCTTTAGATCTATGCTTTAGCTACTTGCAAAAAAAGAATTTCCTACACCTGGATCTATCTTTATGAACTGATATTCTTTATGAAATTATAGATCTAAGAAGAAAAACTCTTATAAAATAGATCTAACAATATATATTCAATTCTTGGAACTAGATCTGATCATAGAAGGAAGAGACAGGTAACCGGATTATTGATTTTAAAAGAAAGGAGGAAGAGAAGGGGAAAGGCTCGTTGTTGGATGGATCTGCAATGGAAACTTGTTAGTGGAATACAAAGGGGCAATGTATTCACAAATATTTTGGATGTACAGTGGAGTCAAACTAGATCCACAGCTCGTCCAATCCTTGCTACCTGAAAGCTAAACACACAATCCTGCATGAAACCTCATGAGATCTGGATATATATTTGAAAAAGAGACAAGAATTACATGCAAATAAACTTATTAAACATGTATAATCTAAATATTCTAACATATATGCTATGAGATATAAGGAAAACAAGTAACCTTACTTGCCCAACTATACTCCTGATGATTCATCTGAATCATTCAAGCCAGACAGCGTTCAGATGTAGAAATTGAGAGAAAAGCCGGCAACATCAATAGTTGTAAGACAATGCTTAATCCAAACACATGAGAGCATTACACCATTTGGCCTCCAAATCTTCTTTATTCCAACAATCAAAATATTACAACAGTATTACAATAGCAAGCCCTTCAATCCAACTCTAACTAGCTTCGAAGAGGTAGCTTGTGCTTTATTTATACAAAAACCAGGAGATCCATCCCAGGGGGGGGCGCAAATCCCAAGGAGATAGACCACTATAGCTAAAGGAGAGTCCATAAATGCCTAATATGTGTCTAACTGAGCCAGATCTGAGTCTCATTGAGTGCAGCTATCAATCGGGGGGCTGATCTGACTGACACCTCAACCTGTTGACTGAAGCATCCACCAAAACTCATCCAGATGAGCCAAAACATGTGGAGGAGAGAGGGAGGGAGAAATTCCCCATAAAGGATGCTGAATATCAACTCCAGATTTGTCCAGATCATCTCCATCAGTCAAGGATTTGTTAAATCCAGTCAATCCAGTTCAGCTCTAACTCATTTCAATCAAATCAGCTGAGAATCCACTGATCCATGATTCTGGATTTTCTCCATTATTCATCAACTTATTAATTAAAATAATCAATAATTTATTTTTTGGGCTTTCTGACCTGATTGATGGAAAATCACTCAAAACTAGGAAGTAGTGGGTCCATGGGTTTACATGGTTCTCTTAGCTTGAAAATGAGCACCTACATGACCAAAACTGATTATTTGGCCCACTTTTATTACAAAATCAATTTTTCCAATTAAACTATTAAAAAATAGCCTAAGTTTTGGAAAAATTAAATTTTAATAAAAAACACTGAAAAAATAAAAAAAGTTAAAAAGTTAAAAAAAACCTATGGGTACTTAGACATGTTCATATGACTCGACCATGATGCCTAGCATGTTTATAAATTGACACATAGACTCTAATAAACTCAATAGGCCTAAATGCCAAGCCAACCACCCCAACTTTGGATGTATGGAGTGAAAAACTCAGAAATTATCAGTCGTTTATTGAACAACCAATAGTAACCAAGGGAAAAAACACCTGGGCTGATTGTATTGACAAATAAAGTCTAATAGACCGAGTCTTTTATAGACACTATTATGCTAGAACATTTATTACAACTCCCCCATGGGGTATGAACATGTGATATAGTACAACAAGCACTTCCCAGAAGTACTTCCAAACATCTTCTGAAGTTTGAACAAGATATCCTTGTCTGTTTCACCAGGCTCACTTGGTAAAAAACCACTAAGTACAACTTAGGTGGTAACAAGTGACATCTAGGGTGATAGTAGGCAACAAGGATTTGGTGAACGAATCAGCTAATAACTGATCTGGAATAGGGGCCTTAATAATCCTTCTCCGCCTTCTCCACTCATGAATATGATCAGATATGTGGGTGGAGGTATTCTGACATAGAGAGGTTAAAAGATCAGGACCCATTTCATAACGAATAGGGAGTTGAAAGTGTGTGAGAAACATGGTTTCCAACGAGCCAAAATCCACAAATGAATGTTGTGGGAGTTCAATGTACCACTTCGCGGCCATACTGGTCAAAGTTCGTTGAAAGAGTCATAACCAAACAGAATCATCCATGAGGGAATTTGAAGAACACCACAAATGGAATGTCATAACATGGTTCTTCGGATTGTCTCCCTGCTTCCCATCAAACTTCGGCATATCTGATGGTAAATTTACTAGAATGGGAGGCCACGAGGGATTATGTCGAATGGGGTCATTAATCAACTTGGACAAGCCAAGGAAGTCCAAAGTTGCTAGGAAAGGTAACTATCGGTTGGGATGCACATACTGGTAATATTGATATGGCATATAATTACCAGTAGGACCATAAGTGGACTAAAATACAGGTTGCTGTGACGAATAACTACAGGAAAATCCACCCGCAAGGGGTTTATTTCTAGGATCAGGGCCACTAGGACCACTAGGGCCTCTAGGAGGAGTATCAGCAGGGCCACTGGGACCACCAGGACCATCGAGAATGCTAGGACCACCGGGACCACCAGGAGGCGGACCACCAGAGCCTCCACAACCACCAGGAGGTAAACCTCTAGAGCCTCCAAAACCACTAGGAGGAGGGCCACCGGACCCTCTAGGGTCAGAAGGAGGAAATCCACCAGGTACCCCAGGATCACTAGGACCACTAGGACCATAAGGAGGAAATTTTCCAAATCCTCCAGGATCATTAGGCCCCTCAGGTGGAGGACCTCCATAAGTTGGTCCTCTGGCACCTCCTATAGTGTGTATAGGTATCCCCCCCATAGCTGGCATGTAAGACAAGTTGGTTTTCCCCCATGGTGTAAAAATGTTACTAGGGTATGGAATTTCAGTATAAGGCATTCCTGTAGGATTGGGTGGATGATTACCTAAAGGTATTTGAGAACCATAACCTCTAGAATATTGAACAGTTATAGGTTGTGCCCCAAGGGACGACCTGATCTAGATGGGGGATTAACCACATTAGTATGGGTGGGAGGGACATAAACTGTAGATGGTTCTATGTTAGAGGTCTACCCTTGACTAGGTACAATTCTGGCGCAAGATAACATAGGTCATGCCTGGGGTTTCCCCCCGGCACTAGAAGGTATTGACGAAACGAGAATTGAAGGATGGGCCCTAGGCGCAGAAGACCTGGGATGATTAGGAACAGACATAACATGAGAGGTGATAGGGGTGGTATTTTGACCTGGGTTGTGGGGTTTTATTGGATGATCTATAATCAGTTCAATGGATCTCATAGAATTGGATAGTGAATGATATCCCACAGGAACAGATGTGGAACGTGATGGTGTCGGGCCTAATAGGTCATCTATTTACCTATCAATCTCCTTTGCATGGATAATGGCGACATGGTATTGCCTATGTTCTTCTTCCATTTTAGAAGAGTCTACATGGGTGCCAAATGAGGCAATGACCTGTCCTACAGGGGTGTCCCAAAATGGGGCATTGGGACCAAAATCCTGACGGGTAGTATCATCAACATGACCTTCCATGGGAGAATGGAACGAGGTATTTTTGCCGCCTTTCACACACCTGGGTCACGTGGCAGAAATCTTCAAGCCACTCGATGTGTCCTTGGGGACAAGTCTCAAGTCAAGGCTGTCACCTTGTTCTTGACTCCTCCGTTTAGGCTCAACTCCTAATGAAGCCAAGGGGGTAGACCCTATTAAGTTACTAAGGATGATTACTTAGTGTTGTGATGTTAAACCGACTGAGTTACTTAGGAGTTTGGAATTTAATTATAGATAATCAAATATGGCAAGATATAAAAGATGAACACACGAAAGCACAATGCTGAGACACAATATATATATAAAACAAGAAAATAACTAGTGCCTTAGAATGGAGTAAAAAAATAGAAACAATGTACTTGCATGTGCTTGGAGTGAGTGTTTTGCGATTGCCTCTTGGTATGTTTTAAGTTAAATTTGAAGTGTGAGTTGATTAAAATTAGGCAAAGGGGGGACTCCAAATATACCCTAGAGTACTTGGAGTATGTCCAAAACTAAACCTTCACGGCTACCCGCAAGGAATATGTGGGATGAAATGGAGTCTCTGGGGCTATTGTTCATAACGCACCCATTAGGGTGTGATAGAGATCGGCGCCCCGAGCTCACTTTTCAGAAGTTCCCACTTCCTTTGGGTATTTTGCCACCGTGATGGTTCGATCTAGGTGTTGGATTTTCACCTGTTGGTTTGTTAATTTGGGGAGAGTGAGTCTTAATTATACTAGTCACTCAAGTGATTTTGATACAGCTTGAATGATCATATGAACCGTAGCCAAGTGTAGAGCATACACACTGGAGTCTTGTTAATTTTGGTAAGTTTTAAACTGGGTGTTCTTGTTTAAAAGAAAACCCTCCAGGAACCTCTTTCGATCCAAGTGGATCTCAATTGGGGAATCGAGGAGGGGTTAATTTTATAATTTCTAATAAATAAATGATGAAAAATAAAGTAGATCCACAAGTCTATTTTTCTAATTAGTCCTACCACGAATCTCTTTCCCCTTTCGGGTCAATCGGGAAGTCGTGGGGTAAGTATTATGATTACTTTGAAATGTAAAATATGGATTATGATATTAATAATGAAATAAATTATACTACCCTGCAGATTATATCAATTCTATTTTAAAAAATAAATAAGCAGAAAGCGACGAAAAGGACACTGACGCAAATCCCCCTAGGGGGGATGGGGAATGGGCTCGAAAGAGCCTATTCCAAAAGTAATTTTATTTATTAATGGTTAAAGTATCAGTGAACTGAAAAATCAGAAACTTCTTGGTCCTTATACATGCTAATACCAAGATTTTACAACTTTGGAAAAATTTTGAGTTTTTGGTGAAAAGGGAGACCCCTGGGGGGATTTGAACACTCCTGAGGCCATTTTGGACAGCAGATTCCTTTATTTTCTGTCATAAATACTAAAAGAAAGCAAGCATGTTAGAATAAAAAATTCCCAAAAGCATTTTAAGAGTACCTTTGGATCAGCCTACCTTATCTCAAAAAAATGAAGTTAAAACTAGCTAAATCGACGAAAAAGGAACCAAGGAAAGCAATATTTCCTTGGGATATTGGATTTCTGTTTGTGCAGCCAATTAAATATGCACTGATATTGCAGAATATTAATTTTATAACAGTGATAGGTAATCTAATGCATGCGATCTACAAATTTTCTTTAAATTTTCATGCAAAAAAGACTATTTCCCTAAATCTAGATCTAGAATGCTTATGGAACTTTTTTGAGTGCAAGATCTAGACTGTGAGCTATGAAATATCAGATCTATGTATATTTTACTTTTATTAAATAGATCCAAATGAAATAAAAGCTATGAATTGAACAAAGTAACCGGGTAAAGTGTTGATTTTTTATAGAAATGAGAAGAAGAGGAGAGAAGGTCGGATCGTTGCTTGAATGGAGCAAGCTGAAAGGAGGCCCTTTTTTGGAGTGCTGAGGGATAGAGTCTTGAGCTTATTGGATAGGAATGGAGTCAATCTAGATCCACATCTTCATCCAATCAAGAACCTGCAACTAAATAAGACAAGCCTGCACGCACCTCGTGAGATCTGGATATAGATGCATAAAACAACAAAAATGAGAGATTATACAGAAATAACCTCATTTAAGAATATACCTGAGATTTTTGAGCATACATCATATGGATAAACAAGATCAAGCAATATAGCTTTCCTAGTTTAAACCCTTACTTGATTCAACCGAATCCTTGAAGCCAGAACATAGAAGCAGCATAGAATTTGGCAAAAAATTGCAGCTACCACATCATCAACATAACACTGAGAATCCACACAATCAAATGCACTACACAGTATAGCCTCCAAATCTTCTTTATTCACAAATGATGATCAAATACAGAGTTACAATGGCAATCCCTTCAGTCCAGCTCTAACTAGCTTGGAAGAGGGAGCCTCAAGCAGGATATATACAAAATACAGGCCATCCAGCCCAAGGGGCACAAATCCCAAGGAGACACATCAAATCAGCTGAAGGAGAGTCCATTAATGCCTGATCTGTGTCTAGCTGAGCCAGATCTGAGTCTCACTGAGTGCAACTGTCAATCGGAGAGCTGATCTGATTGACACCTCAACCTGTTGACTAAAGCATCCACCAAAACTCATCCAGATGAGCCAAAACGTGTTGAGGAGAGAGGGAGGGTGAAAATCCCCATAAAGGATGCTGAAGATCAACTCTGGATCTGATTTGATCACCTCCTTCAGTCAAGGATTTGTCAGATCCA
The DNA here is from genome assembly GCA_001517045.1 of Pseudotsuga menziesii. NCBI lineage: Eukaryota > Viridiplantae > Streptophyta > Pinopsida > Pinales > Pinaceae > Pseudotsuga > Pseudotsuga menziesii. The sequence continues at coordinate 75,826 of LPNX010213974.1, forward strand.
GTCAATCTGCTTTAGATCTGACTGATTTCAATCAAATCGGCTGAGAATCCACTGATTTAATGATTTTGGTTTTGCTCCATTGTTCATCAATTTATTAATTAAAATAATCAATAATTGATTTTTGGGGCTTTTTGACCTGAGTGATCGAAAATCACTCAAAACTAGGAAATAGTGGGTCCATGGGTTTACATGGTGCTCTTAGCTTGAAAATGAGCACCTACATGACTGAAACGGATTATTTGGCCCACTTTTATTACAAAATCATTTTTTCCAATTAAACTATTAAAAAATAGCCTAAGTTTTGGAAAAATTAAATTTTAATAAAAAACACTGAAAAAACTAAAAAATTGAAAAATTGAAAAACACCTAGGGGTACTTAGACATGTTCATATGACTCAAAAAATGATGTCTAGCATGTTTATACATTGACATATAGACTCTAATAACCTCAATAGGCCTAAATGCCAAGCCGACCACCCCAACTTTGGAGGTATGGAGTGAAAAAATCAGAAATTATCAGTCGCTTATTCAACAACCAATAATAACCAAGGAAAAAAAACACCCTGCGCTGATCGGATTAACAAATAAAGTCTAAGAGACCGAGTCTTTTACAGACACTATCTTGCTAGAACATTTATTATAATTCCCCCATGGGGTATGAACATGTGATATAGTACAACAAGCACTTCCCAGAAGTACTTCCAAAGGTCTTTTGAAGTCCAAACAAGTTATCCTTGTCCGGTTCACCAGGCTCACTTGATAAAAAACCACTAAGTACAACTTAGGTGGTAACAGGTATCTCCTCGAGAAGGTTGTTGGACCAAGGGAGGTGAGTGTGAATAATATGGTCCTCCACTTTCTACAACCACACTATGTCTCGCCTGGGAGGTGGTACCAGCTCCTTGGTCTATAACTTCCATAGGATTTTCTCTTGAACTAGGTATAAAATCAGGTGGCAAGCCCCGTACTCTACTAGACTGTCTTAACTCAGCTAGTTTGTACAGTTCCTAACTAGCCTAGGGTCTGAAAATATAGAAAACACACCAGATAATTTCCCTACATAAGCTATAGGTAAAAACAAGCACACTTAAAATGATAGGAGGAGTTCAAAAAGTTAGGTCTCTCACCAGGATTGTCAAGAAGGTGCCACTCGCAATATACCTTGAGGGTACGTGCATAGTAATCTCCTCGAATGTTGTTTTCGGTGTATGGCTCCAAACAAGATGGCCAAAGGGCTTTTCTCAGATAGATAGGGTATCCTAGTGGGGTCTCCCGATATACTCAAGGTACATGGGAGCTCAAATTGGTAGTAGTTCTATCTAATGCATAACCGTACACAAGGGGCCTTCCGATATACAATCGAGTACATGAAGTACCTTTCTATATACCTCAAGGGTACGTGAAAGGCTGTTCGATATACCGATGGTATGTGGAAGAACCGCGCGAGTCCCGGGATGTAATGCAGACAAATAACAATAGCTCCTATGCTTAATGACACTCGAACACATCTCTAACCTATCACTCCAATTGCTACCTAAATTTTAGCCTATAATTACCGTTAATTTTAAAGTGGACGGTTAGGTGAATGCATTATGTTTGGACAGAAAAGTAAAACCATGTAGTATTCTTGTGCAAATATTTTCACTTTACCATTCAGTATGCCTATGTATGGGAGGGAAAGAGAGTATTTTATTTTGTTTCAAAACCAAAAAATACTTCCAAGCAACAGTCTTGAACACAAAATCAAAGACAAGCAACACTCTACCAAATTGATTTCTCTTTTCTGAAAGCAAATAAGAAGAGGAAGAATCTCTTTTTCTAAAAGAAAAACAAGAAGCACACTATGCAAATGCACTCTATTTTTTTAATTTTCTCAAAACATAAGCAAATCTAACTTAAAACTACCATATTTTTTATTTTGATTGAGATAGTTCTAAATGCATAAGAGACGAAAAAACATGAAGATCCTGAAAGCTTGTGAAGCCAATCAGAGAACCAATGTCCAATGCTCAATGATGATAACCTAGTCTTAGTCAAAAGTTTTCTTTTTTAAAGGAAGGAAAAATAAGTTTACTATGCAAACAATAAATGAAACCTAGAAGCTAATCTAGTGTTCTTCTTTTAGTCTATATAACAAAAATGAAAAGAGATCTTATTTACAGCCTAAGCTTTTCAAAAAACAAGAAATCCTTTCGCAAACACAACCAACAAGCATAAAAGCAGATGAACAATCAAAAAGCCTATTGAAACTTTTGAATTTTCCAATCAAACCAATTTTTAAACCATAAAATCTCAAGCCACAAGCATAAGATTATGTCACACAAGTATGATAGTGCAGAACTGAAAGCAACACAACTTAAATTTTTACAAAAAAAAATGAGAAAAAGAGGTCTTGGAATGATGCCTACCTAGCACCGCGCTTCTCTGGTGTTGACAGGGTGGTTCTATCCCAGCACCGCTTCTCACCAGTGGGATACAAGCGGTGGCACCGTGTGCTGCCCACTCTATTCAGGAGGTGGCACTGCTCCTCGTACACTGCATAGGCGCGGTTCCCTGTAGAAGACCAAAACACAAATAGAATGATAGATCAAGTCATAAAAGGATTAGATCAAGGTAAAACTGCTAGATTGAGTACCGAAATAGAGCATAAAAGGTTCAAATGACTCAGATCTAAACATATCTAGAAGTTTCAAACCCAAATGGACTGAGTTAGAAAGTAGATATGACTGAAGAGAGTTGGAGAAGGAGCCTAGATTCGGACAAGAGTTGAAAACTGAGGAATATCAAAACAACTGATACATATAACTAGTCCCCAACAAAGTCACCAGATTTGTCAGCTGGAATATTTCACCTTCTGCAGACAGTAAGGCTTTCCACTGGTCTAAATGGTTCAGATCCAGAATAAATGAAGGACAGAGGTAGAAGACCCTACCTGGATGCCGTAGATACCTGGAATGTGATGCTTTGATAGTAACCCTGTGTACCTGCAATCAGCTTAAACACACAAACACATCAAAGCTACCAGAATATAATCTACTGATCCATGCTAGTGACTAAGGAATCTAACAACGTACATGTGAAATCAAACAACAACAATAATGTGGGATGGAAATAAACTTGCATTAAGATAAAAATGGAGAAGTTTACAACCAAGCCTTAGTGTTGACATGCATCTCCATGAAACCAAGCACTCTCATCCCCATAAGCTCTGACTTTAGCTCTCTATGCTTTCCAATGGCTTGGGCCAAGTGATCAATCCAACAACATAACAATACCTTAAGAGTTCTCCCCTCAACCATGGACATGAGCTTGTATTTATAAGGCTCAATGGATAGGGATGGTTGAGATATTTGTGAATGAGTTTGCCTCTAAGATCCTATGATGGGGGATCTTGAGCTCAACTGAACCACAATGATAGGGATAAGGGGGGACACGAGGCTCATCATCTAGAAGCCTCAAGAAACTTCTCTTTTTCCCATTTTACTAAGGGTACCGCTTTTATCCTTCAATGACAGAGCGATTCAGGTAAGAAATTCTTATGGACTAGGGGCCATGAGCGATGGCACCGCTTGTGGATAACAAGGGATAGGAAGTGCAAGCACGATACCGCTCATGGATAAAGGGGAAAGCGCGGTGCTAAGCATTTTTGTGAAAGATTGAAAAATGGTATGGATTTCCACTCCAAGTGATGGGATTAAGGGAAAATAGGTATGTTAAGAGTCTTATCACATTATGGTGATAGAATTTTGGTATAACAACGACATGCACCAATGTTCTCTCTTCCTCCTTGAATAACTTGTGCCGTAGTCTGACTAGTTTTCCGTGGAGACCAAAGATTTCATTCATGGGAAGGTTGACTGGTTCAATAACCCCATCCCAGCACCAGATTCCTTCAAAGAAGGCAACATGGCCAACATTTCGCCCATCATCAATATTGACATCTCAACCAATTTTGAGGTTGTTAAAGAAATCATGCTGGGGGCATCTTGCTCCCCAGAAGAGGTCGCTTCCTACAAAGCTCTCTCCCAAGAATTCCGCGACATATTCACCTGGTCTTACACTAAAATTCCCAGCCTAGATCCATCCATCATGGAAGACCACATTGACACATGGCTTGATGTGGCTCCCGTACACAAAAATCAATAGCCCATCCACCCTTCCAAAGTGGTCATGTTTAAAGCCGAGATAGAAAAGCTATGCACAGCCGGTTTCATTTATCGCATTGCATACACCACTTGGGTTTCTAATCCCATTCCTGTGAATAAAAAATAGGGTACCATTCACATTTGCATAGAATTCCATGACCTCAATGGGGTGTGTCCCAAAGACAACTTCCCCACACCCTTCATCGATCAGATTATCGATGCATGCCCCGGACATGAAGCCTTTTCCTTCATGGATGGATTCTCCAGATATAACCAAATCTAGATCCAGAAATAAGACCATTATAAGATAGCATTCACAACCCCACGGGGCACATTCGTGTACCAATTCATTCCCTTTGGCCTGAAAAATGATGGAGCCACCTTCCAATGCACCATGACATATTGTTTCCATGACCTAATTCACATCATCTTTGTCTACCTGGATGACCTTACCACTCGATCACTGAAACAAGCACAACATATAGATGACTTGTGGCAAATATTCTTACATTGCCGCAAGTACAAAATTTTCCTGAATCCCCTCAAGTGTGTTTTCTATGTCCCAGTGGGCCATCTACTCAGATTCATCATGTCTCACAAAGGGATAATGGTAGATCCCCTCAAAGTTCAGGCTATCCTTGATCTTCCTTCCCCAAACACTCGGCACCAACTACAGAACCTCCAAGGCAAGGACAACTTCCATCACTGCTTTGTGCTAGAGTATGCAACCAAAGATTACGAATTCATTTGCCTACTCTGCACAAAAATCCCCTTCGTGTGGGATCAACAAGCATAAGAATCATTTGATGCACTCAAACAAGCCTTGGCTTCTACACCAGACTTCACTCGAGACTTCATTCTTTATGTGTTGGCCAGTCTTGGTCCAAGAAGACGATGCTCTTCATGGGCACATGATTTACTATATCATCCAGAAGCTAACAGGACCCCCACTACGATGATCACCTAAGGATAAATTGGCTCTCGTCATCATTTTATCGGCTGAGAAGTTGCACCACTACATCATTGCAAACCATACTCATGTAGTAGCTTATTCAAACCCAATGCGGTACATCTTAATCCGTCGCCTTCTACAAGGTTGAGCATTTAAGTGGGTAGTCGTCCTCCAGGAGTTTGACCTAGAATTCATGTCCCCAAAAATAACAAAGGCACTCATGCTAGCCATGCTCATGATTGATCTGGCCCCATTAACTATGTCAATACCCCCTAAGGATGATCTCCCTGATGATTTCATGTTCGTCATATCCACGGAAGACCCATGGTATGGGGACATCCTTCTCTATTATGAACACAGAAGTTCACAACGCATTTAAACCACAAGGATAGGAAACGCATCTGGCATCAATCCATTCACCACCTGCTAATAGGAGATGTTCTGTATCATTGAGGCATTGATACCATTCTACGTTGTTGCCTCACCCATGACGAGGCCGAGGCCATCCTCAACGACTGTCATAGTGGAGCCTGCGGTGGCCACCTTTTAGGCCTAGAAACCACCCAGAATATTCTACATGCCAGCTATTTCTGGCCCTCCATCTTCGCTAATTGCATAGAGGTAGTCAAGCATTGCCGCAGCTGTCAGCTCTTTGCCCCAAAGGAAAGAACCCCCCCTACACCATTACACCCTGTAGTCACAGTCGGGCCCTTCTGCAAATGGGAAATCGATTTCATGGAAATCAACCATGTCTCAGATAATGTTCATAAATACATTATTATGGAAGTCGATTACTTCACTATGTGGGCCGAGGCCATTCCCACATTTGATTGCAAAGCTAAAACCACCATGCGCTTTTTCTTTAACCATGTTATTGCATGATTTGGTGCTCCTAAACAATTAGTCTCAGACAATGGAGCACACTTTCAAGATGTTGTGTGGGCTGAATTGTCAACCATGTTGAAATTTGAACACCGGTACTCATTTTCCTACTACCCCCAAGGCAATGGCCAAGTTGAAGCAGTCAACAAAATCATCAAAACAATGCTTCAAAGGATGGTAGGAAACCATAAAACTAACTGGCATCACATGTTATTCTCCACCCTTTATGCTTATCACACATCCATAAAAACTGCAACCGGTTTCACTCCTTTTTGCCTAGTACATGGCGTCGAATCAGTACTCCCTATAGAGTGCCAAATCCCATCCCTTCGCCTCGTGGTAGAATTCCTCCCCGATACTTCGCCTTTAGAAGAATGACTCCTCCAACTTGAGAAAACCATAGAATACTGTTGAGCTGCCCTCCAAGCCATTGAAGCAGCGAAAACACGATCAAAGGTCCACTATGACTCCCATGTCCACCCTCTCACCTTCAGCGAAGGTGATATGGTTCTAGTCTATGACCAACTCAATGATAAGTTGGGAAAAAAAAGTTCGAGTCAATGTGGTATGGCCCATACATCATCCACCATGGCTCGAAAAAAGGGCATACACCCTTATCGACTCTGATGGACAACTCTTGGAGAACCCCCACAATGGGCTCTGCCTCAAGAAATTTTATGCTTAACATCACCAATGAGTCACTTCATTTTCTTCTCTTGTTTTTCAACATTTTTTAGCACAATTTATGGAAGCACCATTAGCTGCTAAATATAAAACCACTCGGAACTTGTTCGAGACACCTCTCACACCTCTGGGCTCAAATTTCTATCTCTTTATGAGACCATCGTCTCATGTTTAACAAATGAATTTAAAGACCATTTCCTATAAGTCACCTCGATTTATGAGCCATGACATGACAACGCAAGTGTCTATGGACTTGTAATTGTATCACACTTCCTGACCGCTACTCATGCGAGTTTTGGGGCCACTGCTCGTTAAGGAATGCCATTTTTACTTTTTGTTTTGTATTTTAACACGTACCTATGTACTCCGTCCACCACACCTTATGCGGATCTTTGGACCATCGTCCAGAAAACAGATCATTTCTGTTGCATGTATTTGGCATATAAGTTCCCCTGGACTTGCACTTACATCATATGTAGTCAAGTCCATCCACCGTAAATAACACATGCTCTCCTAACCTCTGTTCAAGAGCCGCCTCAATTTACGTGCCTTTGATGCACCGACTCGTAGGCCTCTGTCGTGATCTATCACATGCATGTATTGGTATGTTTGAGAGCCTTCTGCTCTGTCTGTACTACGTGAATGACCTTTTGGACCACTATCCAATGTCTCAACATGGGGCACCACCTCGGCCACCACAATCGGTTGACCATAATGGAGTTTTGTTTAAGCTCTTTTCTAACTCCTTAAAACAATGAAAAGATAGACGAGCACAGCTGCTTCCTTTCCCGCTTGTTAAATTATAGGAAAGGGGAATCTACATCATTGTGTTTACCTCCTTTTGTGGACCATGTAGACCATCAATTGAAAAGGACCTCCTTGGCACACTCAAGCTAAGACCATTCCCCTCTGCATAGTTTTTTGCTTTCTCGGGCAGAGGGGCCACACTTTACGAAAAATCTCACCACAGTTTGTCATTAAGCTCTTTTCCAACCTTCTCATCAAAAAAATATTGTCGAGCAAACTTGGTTTCATTCATGCTTGTAAAGTATCTAAATGACGATCCCTTCAGTATAGGTTTAACCTTTTCCGGCCTAATTGGAATACCAATGGTAAAGAAGTCTCTCATCCCCTACAGGATGGGTGAGCTCTCCTATGTATACTTTAATCCTTTTTTGGGCACAAGAGACTAGCAATGAAAAAGATCCCCCACTAGAGTCTTCTTCCAAGTATTTCCCATCTACAGTGACATTCCTGGTATTACAGCTATGATCCCATTCCCATGAGACAGTTTCATTCGCTACCTGGTCTTCCCTATCGTCATACTCTGAACAAAGGAAGTTTGAGTCTCCCATACTCCCCCTGCCCCTGTTCAATTCTTCCCCTCCCCCTCCGCCCCCCATACAGTGGGTCAGTCCACAGATTGTCTCACATCTTTTGGTTATCTCTTTCGCGCTTCTGGTCAAGGAAACACCATTTATTTGACTAAGGGAAGGTCTCCCTCTATCGATGACAACACATGTATTCCAAAGGATAGAACCAAAGGTCCCTATATCTTGGTTTCATTAACCTCATTGATGAGTTCCTTGGACCACTTGAGAGGAGTCCTTAGTGCCTCTCAGGATGGTTGTTTCTCACGTGCTTGACTCCAACTTCATCATTGCACTGTTGATATTTGTACAAGGTTTGGTTCGCATAGTACTTGGTTGAAGACCCTGGATGTCACCTAACTCTAGCACACTGATGAGTCTACTCAAGCGACCTAAATAGGCTATGTCCCTTGTGATTTCCGGGTTGCAATGGAGACAGTATTCAGAAGCCCCAGCAGTGCTTCTATATAGATTCATGATTGATGCAACATACTTGTACCACATAGACTCTGACTCTCCATTAATGATTCCATACAACTATGTACCGTTCCAGATCCAGTAGCCTATCAACTATGAAGATATAGCATCCCATGAGAATGCCAGGTCCAATATAGCAGTTCTTTAGATCCGTATTGTATTCAGCCTCTAATTGAGGCAACCATTATTGTATCATCAGTTGTATATGAGCGGATCTTGTATTTTAGAGCATAGATCGCACTATTCTTTTGACATTGTCATGAACATGGGAATTCCCGCCTCATCCATATACATGTCACACATTATTTGTATCTCACCCATTGATGGGAACCATATTAATACAAAAACTAAAATCCGCCATGCTCCAGCCCTAGAAGCACCACCTCTATGCAGCAAATCCTATGATGTCCATCGGCCATACGACGAGCTCCTTCCCTCACACATCAGGGGGCAATCTGTTAACCTGAAAAATCCCTCACTTAGCTCTACATGGCCTACACCACCCAAGGACACCCATGCACGACCTCGTATCACTCCATTAGACCCCCACACCCTAAGAAAGGCTTAAAAATGAAGAAAAGGGCTTAAAAACCCCAAAAAGGATCCTAAATAACTCTCCTAGGGGCTCAAGCCCCCAAAAGGGGGATAAAACCCTAAAAGGAGCTAAAGTTAGGGAGGAAGGGGCTAAAATCCCAAAAAAGGGGCTAAATCCCTGACCAAGGGCTTAAAACCCTAAAAGTCCCCAAAAAAACTATAAAAGGAGGGTGGGGGGGCACTCTCAAACAACTCCTCTCTTGCATATTGTTATGCTACCCATGGATGCCTTGAGACCTCTTTGCCTCTCAAGCCACCTACATCCCCCTCTCTTCCACTCATCTTCCCCATTGAGCCATAGCTCCTCCATTGTTGAGTGAGATAGGGAGGTGCCTCTTCCAGCCAGGGCATGGTGGACCATTTCACCAAAGGATAGGTATAACATATTCTTGTTTATGTGTTTTCTTTGTTAGTTTAGTTTTTTTCTGACCATTTTTTGTTTACATGTTTGATTTCTAACATGTTTTGCAGGTTTATTTCTGATCAATAGTTGTTTGCAGGTAGCCAAGGTGAAGCCCTAACCTTCTTTGCAGAGGGGCTCACAGCCATATTCTTTCTTGTTCTTTGCTTTCTTTCTGTTCTTCCTTTCTTTCTGCATTTTCCACATGCAGGAACCTACCCTTCTATCCTATAGACAGAAGGGAGCCATTCCTGCCCCTGTAGCAAGGAGAAATCCCTTCTACAATGACCACCCTAAATGGTGTCCTGAGATAATGGGATTCCTTCTATTAGCACTGGAATCGAACTAAAGGTTACAGAAAGCCTACTCCCAGGTAATAACAAAACCACTTTCAAAGAGAGAACTGGCCTTCTGCTCTTTCTAGAGGGATCTCTAATCAAATTTTAACAATGCCAGATATATATGCAAATGAAACTATAAATAGTCTGTAAAGTTGGTTGAAACAAAACACAACACCATTGGGTGATGGAGTCAAGATATACAACAAAAATAATTAGAACATAAATGCAAATGATTTCAAGATAGGGGCAAGGTAGCCACTCGATCACAGTCGATTCATAATTGTCTGGTGGAAAGGAGGAACATGAACAGACCATCAATACAGAGCATTGTAAGAAATGAATACTGCATCAACTTTAGAAGAAACTTTGGTGAATGCCTAAAACAACAGATGGAGCATAGCAAGTATGAATTCCGAGCTGTTATACTCCAAGTCTCCGATATGAAAGAAAACAAAATGGAAAAGGAAAACTCGAATAACATTCACATAAGAAAGGAAATAACAGACTGTAAGTGCGAACGACACATGAATCCCTATATGAAAAATGTCGATCTCAGCTCTGCAATTATATTAAACTTCTCTTGAAAAACATACACAGCAAAATTACAATGGTTTCAACCTCTTCTCCTTATTCATGAGGTACATTTATAGTAGTAGGATTTCCTAGACCGACATCCGGGAACCAAAAAATCGTTACAACAGAAGGACATCCCTTAACAACTTCTTAGGTGGCATATTGGCTGTGACTTGTGTGAAATGGCCAGATAATGAAATGTGGAACACGGGAAGAAATAGGCACGAGAGAATCCCATACTTCCATCTGGAGGGTGATGACTGTACAAATCCCTGAGAGAAATGATCGTTGGGACAAGCATGCAACATAGGGAAATTTTCTCGTGTACTATCATCGTTACTTCTACTGGTGTGCTTTGAGTTTGGGTGACCCATTTTGGTGGATGATTCTCCATGAATCAGGACCAAGCAGGGTCACAACAACCATGTTGTAAGCTTGTGCCTTGAGCTCCATCGATTTCGGGTATGAAGCCTCGGGGACCTTGGAACATGTGGCTTTAAAATCAAACAATAATTCAAAATCACTGGCTAGTTTGTCAAAAATGACCCTCCCTAATAATGCTTGATGCATATCTCCAAATTTGTGGTGGTCCAATTGGCAGTGTACTAGGCACTCTTGATACTCCTTCTAGGACATTAAAGGAGCCTTTTCTTCCTAGAAAAAGGGGATCTCTCGACTTACAAGTGGTCTGAACAGCTTGACGACTTCTCGGACTTTTTGCTCAGTAACTTCTATTTTGGCTCGCACCGTTTCCATCAACCTGTGTTTAGCTACTTCCTTTCTGGTTCCAGAGACAACAACAACCTTGTTTTGAATACCGTATCTATTAGCGGACGCATATGACAGAGAGCTCAAGAAGGTTATGGCATTCTCTGCGGTCTCCAAAGGATTTTTGTTCACTTCTGTCACTACTATCTGGACTTGTTTCCTAGCGTCTCCCATAGCAATTTCTTGATCTTCAATAATATCGAGGTAGGGACGGAACCTATCAGCTTCCATGGTGATCTGATCCCATATCAGATGCCTAGCGCCTTGCAAGGAACGTTTACCGATCACCTATTGTCTCAACTTAGCATTTTTTTGAGTCAGTTCTTGGCACTTCTCTTCAGCTTTTTCTCTTCGTTGTTTCTCTTCGACTCTTTCCTTTTCCAGTTCCTCAACTTGTTGTTTTAGTTTAATGATCTCGATATCCTTTAGGCCTATCTGGGACATTGCTTTGGAGAGGGATCTAGTATCTACCTCTCTAGTTGTACCTATGGACTGAATTGCATTCTTTGTACTCCTGCTTTGAAGCTCACTTTCCTTCATTGCCAATCTGGTTTTCAATTCTGCTTCGCTATTCTTCAAAAGTTGCGTATCCACTTCCCACTATCTCCCTTTTTCTTCAAGCTTTAGTAGCTTAGCCTTGCAATCAGTAAGTTTGGAATTCAGTGCCTCTTTTTCCCTTTTGAAGTCAGCCAATTATTCCACTTGAGCGAGCTAGGTGGCAGGGATTTTTAACTTATTTTTCAAGGTCTGGATCTCCTTCTCTTTGTCATCGAGCAATTTTTGAGCCAAACCTCCTTTCTATGCAGATCCTTCCATTTTCATAGCTTCCTTTTGTAAGTTGTTGATTTGGGCTTTGTGTGCTTTACTCTCCACTCTCGCCTTTCTTAAAAGGTTTGAATTTTTTGCCTTACTCTCTTCCAGCTTGGACATATGTATGGTAGCCTTAAGCTATCTGGTATTCAGTATATCTCCCTCCTCTTTGTTTAGGTGTATGATGTAACTAGCGGAATCCTTTGAGAAGTTCACATTGACCTCAGACACCTTGTTCCCCATTTCCAACGCTATGCCAAGGGTATCAGAGGAATGATCTCTTATGTTTTTCAGTGCCACATTGGGGTGAGGCAACCGTGAGGATTCGTTGTATAGTGTTGCTATCTCATTGAAGGTTTTATCAGCCCTCTCTTGGTAGGATATTAGCCATTATTCTTTGGATGCATGCTTGCTTGGAGTCTTTCCATCAAACACATACTTTTGTATTAGTAATACAGCTGCCTTGGGCTCTTCCTGTTGCGATTCTTTCACTAAATTCTTCTTCTTTGCCTGCCCCTTTTGACCTACACCAATTGTTGTCCTGGTTCCACTTTCTGCTTCTTGGGCATGCTGGTGGTGTCCATTTATTTAGCGTCCATGGGCTCTGGACTTCCTCTTTTCATCGAACTCATCGAATAGCTGACCAGTGATGAGAATCCTCCTGCTATTGCAACTACTGCAGGCAACTCTCTTTGGGGGGAAACTACCCCCGGTAATTGTGAGCCAGTGTCCTGCTCTGTGCTGGTATCCATTGGGGTAGGATTAGGGAAATCATCCCAATTCGTCGCTTCTCTAAGTCCAGGTATCTCAGTGTGCTCAAAAGGCCGACATTTGTGAGCTTTCCTTTTTTTGGAAATCACCTGGTGAGGATCATAGTTTATTGCTTGTCCCAGGGAAAATTTCATGCCTCTAAGGAAGTTGGTGACCAGGGGTAGCATAGCCCTGTTTCTAAATGTGTATGGTCTTAATTCCCCTGGAAAAATCAAATTTGAACTTTTCTTAATGTTCAAGAAGTGTTCTTCTTCGACAAAGAGTTTTTGCTGGATTAATTCCAGGGAGAAAACCATGGGGGTTAGAAAAGATTGCAGGATGTAGGGCGGATGTACAAAGCCATACAGCCTTATGGTTGTTCCAAATTCTATGAGGAACTAGTCCTCTATCTTCTTGATTTTTGATAGTTGCAGCATTTGCCTCATCTCAGGAAACACCGTAAGAAACCTCTCCCGAAAGAAGATTTTATATATTTTTTCCATCAACTAGTTCATGAATTTACAGTAATATGGGGCCATATCAGCAATGATCGCCAATTCTAGTACTTGTAGGCCCTCTTCATTATAGGCTATGAAAATCCTCAGCAAAAAGGACTAGAACCTAAACATTCGAGTGTAGTGGAAGCTTGCAAACTGAGAACGGATTTTCCCAGCTAGGAACTCATCAAATTTAAGGCAACAAGACTAACCGGATTGTCCAGGAAATTCAGGTTTAGCTGAACAAGTACTTAAGACAAACAAAAGACTCAACAATTACTTTGGGATGTACGCGTCAATATCTAGACCTAGGAACTGACTAGCCAGAGATATACACCACTGAGTTTCTTCATTGAATTGGCTGAGATCAATAGGGTAAGATAGGTCGATGGGTTCACCATTAGGTTTAAAACATGGCTTTAGGAAGGCTTCTTTACTTTCATCAGTGGACTCTCTAATATAGCATACAATGTCTTCTTCTCGGTAGTAATGGGATATATGGGTGAATTCATCTGGAATATCCATGGTTTTGCAGACGAAAGAAGCTTGGACTGAGCAGAGGATTTTAGAATTAGACTTATGCATAATAACTCCTTCGGTGACAGAGAAATTGTCTGCACACCACTCGACAAATTCAAGGAAGTGGGGGGTTTGGTTGACAGAGAAGAAATGAAAGAAATATCTAAAAACATTGCAAGTATCTATACCCTGGTTCTTAAGAGCTTCCAATTTTCCACTGGCGGTTTCGATAGCTTCTCCCACTAGGATGGTATCAAAAATATCAGAGTTTGCATCTAATAGGTTCTCTTCTGTCCTCTGACCTGTGACCTCAGGATCTACATCATTTCTCACCCCCACTACCTCTATTGAGTCCATTTTCAAATAACACTGAGGGAGTATCAAGGGCCTAACTTGTTATGTAGCACCGTCTCCTGGTCGGTCCATGCTAGTGCTCTACATGCGGTAGGATATGCGGCAACTTCAATATTTTAGAAAAGACAAACCTTTGCAACCTCATGTGGACCCCTTTTATAGCTTTTCACACAACATAACCTTCATGCATTTCCCGGGAGGCTTGCACTATATATTTTATCCTTCACGATCTAAAACCGTAGATCTGTGGGGTTCTCTATGCCATACATTTCCTTACTTCAGGCATATACATCCCAGCTGTCAATCGAGATCGAATTCCTTCATGACCGTCGATCTGAGTGGACCCCACCATTCTTCGTGAAGCGGGGTTCTGTTTCCTTCTGTCCTACTCCAGATTGTGAAATGAACTATAACCGTCGATCTCGTTCCGCCCACACAAGCACCGTTGATCAAAACGGCCCGTATCGCTTTTCACAATCCATAATTGCATCTTCTTCCTTGCTAGTTTGGGATGAAAAATCACTCTCAGTCATAGATCTTCTTGGGTTCCAATCTCGACCGTCGGATGTATCCAATCTTTAAATTATTTCATAATCTAAAAAAGTGGCTTTGGCCGGGCATGTTTTCCATGCGAAATGGTTTAACGCTGTTGATCTGCCATCCGATCAATCTCAGCCTTAGATCATGACTCCCTTTTAGCGCCTTCAATGCGCCCAACATTTTCTTCTTAGCCCCACTTCTTTGATCCACAGAATATATTGCTGCTTTCGACATTCACCTCCAAGGCTTACCCCACTGCTGAGCATTATCCTGTGTTATGCCATCAGCTCCTTATGCGAATACCATGCTGCCTTATCAACGTTTCTCGATGAGGTCTAAGGACGCGAGTATCGTTTATGCCCAAAATTTAACTGAGTGTTAACAACCAGCTCCACAAGGGATGCTATCCTCCTAGTGAGGTAGCAAAGAACCCCCCATAGACCAAGTGTTGAAACCATTGAAAATATCCTATTATCTAACTTCTAGAAAGAAAAACAAACTTTGAGAGAATGGTTGTCTCTTCTGATCTTAGGGCCTTCTCCATGGGCTTCAAATCTTCTGACTCACCATCTGTACTGATTAAAACGTAAAATATATTTACACTATGATACATGGATCTTATTCCATTCATTCCAAGTAATGCTTCAGGAACCTCCCATTCACCATGCCTCCTTCATACTGCGACCCATCTAGATACTATAAAATGAAGGCATTGTCTCCTCTATGCACTGCAATAATATATGGACCTACCCATAAATCATCGAACTTCCCATGCTTCCCATTATCTTCATGAGAGGAATCCCATTTCAGCACTAAGTCATCGACCTGGAAAACATCTTCCTTTATCTTTTTGTCGAAGGTATTCTTCATCTTCTCCTGGTGTATCTGGACTTTATCATAAGCCTTGTCCCTCACTTCATTAAGATCAATGATCTAGTTGATCCTTCTTTGAATGGGATTGTTCTAATCCAATCGATTCCACAATAATTTCATGACTGGGACACCCAGAGAGGCAAGGAAAATTATCTCGGCTCCATATACTAACTGAAACGGTGACATACCAATGGCCCTTTTAGTGCTGATTCTATCGGCTCACAAGGCATATTTCAATTTAGTGTGCCAAGTTTTTGTGTTATCCTCCAACAGCTTCTTAATGATTCTCACAAGGCTTTTGTTAGAATATTCAACCAATTCGTTCCCCCATGGGTAATAAGTCGTAGAGTGATTTAGGCTTATATGGTATTTATGGAAAAAATTGATCATCTCTCTATATTTAAACGTAGGGGTGTTGTCTGTCACAATCTGCTTTGGGCATCTGAACTTGGCAAGAATATTGTTTTCTATGAAATCCATTATCACTTCTTCCGTAGCCCTCCTGGAGGGTATGGCCTAGATCCACTTTGTGAAGTATTCAGTGGTAGTCAAAATCCACTTGTGCTACCCGAAGGAGTTTGGATTAATTTCGCCGATGAAGTCTAACCCCCACTACTGGAATGGAGCTTCCATAGATATAGGATTGAGGGGAAAAGACACCAGCTTCCTTTTTTCTTCAAAAATCCGATATCGGTAACATTTATTTGTCTCCTTATAAATGTCTGAGAACAACGAAGGCCAATAAAATCCTGCGCTCAAAATTTTGTTTACGGTGACTTTCCAGGAATGATGTCCTCCACAATATCCTTCATGGAACTCCTTTTCCATGCATTGAGCTTCGTCCTCCAGAAGACAATTCAGCAATATCCCCCCAAGGTCTTTCCAGTAGAGGTATTGTTCTATGATGCAGAATTTTGTAGCTTTCAGCTTTATGGATTTATCTTGGGTTTTGCTTAGCCCGGCAAGGGGTTTTAAATTCTACAATACAAAAACAATGTCAACATACCAAGGGGATGCAAATAAATCAGGCTTCACTTGCACCTCAGCTTCTTCCTGACCAAACTAACAAGAAATAAAATTTAGTTGCAGAGAGTCACAATGGGAATCTGTCATCATCTTAACCAATCCCTTCCCTTTGACCAACTTCGTGGGATTGATTTCTATGTCATATTCTAGAATCACTGCAACCCATTTTTCCCTCTTTCCTTCTGGGTCAGGCTGTGTAAGTATGCTCTTCACTACACTGCACGGTACAAAGGCGATTATGTGGGAATGGAGGAGATAGATTCTAAAATCCTTCAAGGATTTAACCAAGGCGTAGGTTTGTTTTTCCATTATGCTATATTTTAGTTCTCCATCTCTCAGTATCTTACTAAATAACGCTATAGGTTGTTCTTCACCCTGATCATTCTTTTGTAGCAACACTGCCACTCTAGTGTGTTCTGAAGCATAGGAGAATGCCAAAAAATCCTTCTCAAAATCTGGGCTGATTAGTACCAGAGCTTCTGTAATGGCCTACTTTATATCTTTGAAAGCCTTCTTGGCTCCTACCATCCACTTGATTTCATGATCTTTCCTTAGCATGTAAATAATGTTCAGGATTTCGGCGAAGCTAGGGATGAATCTTCTCAAGAAGTTGACTTGACCAATGAAATATTGGATTTCTTTCTTTCTCCTTGGTTCTTCAACCTTCAAGATGCCTTTTACCGTGTCTGGATCGATTCTGATCCCTTATTTTGAGATAATGTGCCCTAGCAATTTTCCTTCTTCCAGAACGAAGTTCAACTTTCTAGGGTTCAAGGAAATGCCATACTTTCTTCATTTAATGAAAACTCTTTCCAGGTGCCTGATATGGTCTTTATCCCATCTAGAGTACATAGTAATGTCATCCATGTATATCACCAGAAGTGTTTCTTTCTCATTTGCAAAAGCAATATCCATGGCATGTTGGAAAGTTGCTCCAACATTCATTAACCCAAATGGCATCTTTCCGTACATGAAGGTACCCCAAGGTGTGGTGAAAGTGGTTTTTTATTGGTCTTCAGGAAAAACCATCCATAGTGGATATCCTCTTTGAGCCTACCACTCTTTGCAGGATCTGTTCCATTTTCAGCAAAGGGTAATTATCTTTCAAAGAGACCTTGTTCAAATTCCTGAAATTCATGCATAGCCTTATCTCCCCATTCTTTTTTCGAACAGGAACCAAATTGGATACCCATTTGGAAAACCTCAAAGTCACTATTATCTTCACATCAAACAACCTTTTTACTTCCTTTTCAATGATGGACACTAACTTCGGATTGATCCTCCTGAGCTTTTTCCTAAATGGTTTTTCTTTGGGTTTGATTGGAATAGTATGCTGGATCATGGAAGTGTCATACTCTTTGAGATCTTCATAACTCTATGAAAACACATCTATGTACTTCTTCATCAGTTTCACATACCCCTCTTTTTTCTTCAGCGGGTAATTTTTTTGGACAATTTTATAATCTTTGGATCATCTTCAGTGCTGATATTTATATCTTCGACAGCATTTGTGGCAGGCTCGACCTTTGGATATTTGGCTACGTCATTTTGGTCGAAACGGGACTCTAAAGGGATCAAGCCCCTGGGAATATGGTTTCTTTCAAAATGGACCATATCCTTTCCTCCCAAGGAGTCCTTTACTTTCCCCGTTTCGACGGCTTCTTCCCCTTCCTCTTCAATGTCTAGGAATTTTTCGGGGTCAGTGCCACCTTCATCAATGTGAGTGTTCACAAACTCACTAGACATTTTCAGAAATATTTTGATCTGCATATCATTTTTGAAGACTTGCCAATATTTAGTGTTATCTGGTATGGAAGGTCTATTTACAATCTTCGCTTTATATTTCTTTTTTCCCGCCACAGGAGCTTCAAATTTCCCTGCCGCAGTTGCCAGAGAGTCTGCCACCGCATTCTCATCTCTGGGAATCACTTGGACTGTATGTTCAGTGAAGAAATTCCTGAACATATCCCATACCTCATTCCGTTAGGCTCTCATTATCGAATGTTTAGTCTGATAGATATCATTCACTTGATTTACTACAAGCTCTGAGTCCCCAAAAATTTGGACCCTTTTCATTCCTAAATATTTCAGTGCACATAGACCCAGCAACAAGGCCTCATACTCTACTACATTGTTAGAGCATTCAAAAATCAAATTGTAAGAGTGAGATTCGGTATCCTTAATGGGGGAGATAATATACACACCTGTGCTAGCACCTGCTTTAGACACCGAGCTGTCAAAATACATCCTCCATAGTCCCTCGTCCTTTTGCTTTCTTTCCTCAGCCTTCAGCTCGCTGGCTTGTTTTTCATCTTTTTGTGGCCCAACGATTTCTAAGTTGCAAGTATATACATCATTGAAGAAAATAGAGGACCCCAAGTCCGTGTTGATGGCATGAACATGATGGATGTCGGGCTGAGTCTGACTGCTCACAACATAATGCAACCTCTTTTCGCTGTATAACCTTTTGCTTTCATTCCAAA
Source organism: Pseudotsuga menziesii (assembly GCA_001517045.1). Lineage (NCBI taxonomy): Eukaryota > Viridiplantae > Streptophyta > Pinopsida > Pinales > Pinaceae > Pseudotsuga > Pseudotsuga menziesii. The sequence goes on from LPNX010213974.1 coordinate 94,864, forward strand.
TAGGAATTGTTGCGTAGGCCATGTCCATTTGCAAGATGCCTTTTAGCTTCGAATTCCAAGATCTTGACAGCAAAATACCAAACTTGGGAGGAATTTCAGCCACGACGACATCCATGACCACAATTTTAGATGGTATCTTGTTTAAAGAAACCACCATGTCTTTGATCAGTCCTAGACATTTCACCCTTTTAGAATCAAAGGAATACAGGTCTTTATAAGGCCTAGTAATATCCAACCCCAGGCTTTCCACCACTCTTTTTGGCATCATATTGTGTGAGGCTCCTGAATCCAGCATGGAATTGTGTAACAACATATCATGCATGTTCAAGCTCATGTAAAAGAGGGGCACCTCCTCGTCATCGCTGTCCAGGATGTCGATCTTAGATCCTAGAATAATAGTGGGATTGTCTTTAGCCATCTCTAAGATATCAGGGTGAGCTTCCCCTTGATTTGTAATCATCTTCATAATTGTGTCCCTGTACTCTTGATTCCTCAACAACTCATTGAAAGGAATCGAGACCTTTAGCTTATCTAGCTTATTTTGGAGGCTAAATGTTGGGAGGGCTTTGCTCAACTCGACAGGTGCCACTGGTTCCAACCCCCTCACATTACTGCTTTCTTTTTCCACCTCTCTAGGTGCCATCGGCCCCTTTTGTTTTTCATTTCCTTTCCCTAGATCGGTATGACTACTAGAAGGCTGGTCCATATTTAACCCTCCCTTATGTATATCAGCGTCGCCAGTAGAGTCGCCACCTTTCTTATGTATGGAAATGTACCTACTTCTCAACTTGATCTTCCTGACATCGTCTATAGCATACATATACCCTTTATGATATTGCTCTAATTCCTCTATGAGGGTATTTTCATCCACTTGAGCGAACATATCATGTTCCTCTTCTGTCAAGTAAATCTCAGAGTCCAAGTCGCCAAAATGATGGATATGATCTTCGGCAGATTTAGCTTCATCTTCTGTAGCCACATAGTTCTCAGGGAAAGGAGGTCTGATTGGCTGCTCTTCTTGGTTTCTTGGGTTCCTCACATCCCTTGGTCTATTTTGTTGGAGCGGGGGAGGGACTTGCCGCCTAAAATTGGGATTCCTTATCTGAGGTTCGTTCTGCTCCCGGTTCCCTGGCCTGGACTCTAGCGTCATATTGTCCATCAACTTTTCCATTGTTTTGAGCATCATCTCAAATTTTATATCACTAGATGAAGAGGCGTAAGTAGAGGGGTGTGACTCTTCTCTACCCTTCCTTCTATCGATCTCTGCCCTCATTTTAATTTTCCCACACGCCATCATGTTGGCCTCTACTTCTAGGGCATCGGTGAACATGGCTGGGAGGGCATTTGACTTTCTTTCTCTTAATAACAAAGAAAAATCATTGTCAAATGCATCTACGTAATGAAGTTTATCTACACTAGGTGAAGGTTTGATATCGGTAGGTATCGAGTTGTAGACCAGCATGAATCGGCTAGAAAAATCATGGACGGATTAAAAACCTCCTTTCTTGATATTATTGTATTGAGACAAAACTTGCAGTGGGATTTGTTTATCATCCCACCTTTCTAGAAATATGGTCTGAAATCCAGGGAAGCTACGGATAGACCTAGGCGGAAAATCTTTATACCATTTCTTGGCTTCCCTAGACAAATTCTGAGTGAATAACTGCATTTTGACATCTTCATCATCTACCTCTTCCAGGTCGATAAAGTCATTGAACTTATCCACACGGTACCTTGCTGAAAAATTTCCCTCCACATCATAGAGTGTGATTATTTGAGCATAATTCATGGGGCAGTCATGCAGGACCAGAGGTAGGGCTAACGGGGAGAATCTAGCAGCATCCATCGGGGTGAGTCGGCTAGGAACAGACAGGGGATTGGGAAACTGGGTGTCTTGAAATATAGAGGCTATCTCTTCATCTTTTTGTGGGGATTCTAGGCTCAGCCACAAAGAATCAAGCATATAGGATCGCAGTGTGTTAGGTTCAACCTTAGCCTTTCTCAAGTCGAATTTAGATTTATATTTGGTTCACAGTATTTCAGCCCTAAGCCCCCACTTGGGTTCAACCAAGCCGTATGAATATTGAGATGACGAAGTACCAAATAATGGAGAACCCAATTTCTCTTTATTTCTATTCCTAAGTATTTTCTCTGGATTATCCACACTGAGTAAAATATACGTATCAGGGTTACCTCTCGTGTGGATCTTTCTGGAAGCTAGGATATCTAGTGCGATACTAGTCGAAGCAGGTGTGGAGTCGCCATGACAAACATGTAACCTTCTAGCGAATTCATAAGTTTTTGTCTGTCCCTAGAAATATCATTCTTTCTAATCACCAGTCTACCCAATGGAGTCACCTTCCATAATCTTTCGGTGGAGTCGCCAGGGAAAATGATACAACCTTCTTCACATGTATAAATCTATGTTTTCCCACATAGAATCTTTATCCTCTAAATCTTTGTCGTTCTTCCCAGGGATGATCTTCAATCTCATCCCCGACAATGGTGCCAATTTGTTAGAACTGGAATCGAACCAAAGGCTGTGAAAGGCTCGCTCCCAGGTAACAGCAAAACCACTTTTGAAGAGAGAAATGGCCTTCTGCTCTTCCGAGAGGGATCTCTCATCAAATGTTAACAATTCCATATATATAAACAAAACTATAAATATTCTGTAAAGTTGGTTGAAACAAAACATAGCACCATTGGTTGATGGAGTCAAGATATACAACAAAAATAATCAGAACTTAAATGCAAGCGATTTCAACATAGGGGAAAGGTAGCCACTCAATCACAGTCGATTCATAATTGTCTAGTGGAAAGGAGGAACATGAATAGACCATCAATACAGATCATTGTAAGAAATGAATTCTGCATCAACTTTAGAAGAAAATTTGGTGAATACCTAAAACAACAAACGGAGCATAGCAAGTATGAATTTTGAGCTGTTATACCCTAAGTCTCAGATATGAAAGAAAAGAAAATGGAAAAGGCAAACTGGAATAACATTCACATAAGAAAGGAAATAATAGACTATAAGTGCGAATGACACAAGGATCCCTGTATGAAAAACGTCGATCTTGACTCTGTGATTATATTAAACTTCTCTTGAAAAACATACACAACAAAATTACAATGGTTTCAACCTCTTCTCCTTCTTTAGGAGGTATATTTATAGTAGTAGGATTGCCCAGACAAACATCCGGGAGCCAAAAATTCATTATAATAGAAGGACATCCCTTAACAGCTTCTTAGGTGGCATATTGGCTGCGACTTGTATGAAATGTCTAGACAATGAAATGTGGAACGTGGGAAGAAATAGGCATGAGAGCATCCCATCTTTCATCTAGTGGGTGATTACTGTACAAATCCCTTAGAGAAACGACCGTTGGGACAGGTGTACAACATAGGGAAAATTTCTCGTGTACTATCATCGTTACTTCTACTTGTGTGCTTTGAGTTTGGCTGGCCCAAATTGGTGGATGATTCTCCATGCATCGGTACCAGGAAGGGTTGCAACAACCATTTCGTAAGCTTGCACCTTGAGCTCCATCGCTTTCGGGTACGAATCCTTGGGGACCTTGGAACATGCGGCTTTAAAATCAAACAATCATTCAAAATCACTGGCCAGTTTGTCAAAAAGGACCCTCCCTAACAATGCTTGATGCATATCTCCAAATTTGTTATGTTCCAATCGGTAGTGTACTAGGCACTCCTGATACTCCTTCTGGGACATTAAAGGACCCTTTTCTTCCCAGAAAAGGGGATCCCTCAGCTTACAAGTGGTCTGAACAACTTGATGACTTCTCGGACTTTGTGCTTAGTAACTTCTATTTTGGCCCACACCATTTCCATCATCTTGTCTTTAGCTACTTCCTTTCTGGATCTAGAGACAACAACAACCATGTTTTGAATACCGTATCTATTAGCGGATGCGTTCGATAGAGAGCTCAAGAAGGCTATGGCATTCTATGCAGTCTCCAAAGGATTTTTGTTCACTTCTACCACTACTATATGGACTTGTTTCCTGGCTTCTCCCATGGCAATTTCTTGATCTTCAATAATATTGAGGTAGGGCCGAAACCTATCGGCTTCCATGATGATCTAATCCCAGATCAGATGCCTAGCACCTTGCAAGGAAATTTTTTCGATCACCTGTTGGCTCAACTTAGCATTTTGTTGAGTTAGTTCTTGGCACTTCTCTTCGGATTTTTCTCTTCCTTGTTTCTCTTTGACTCTTTCCTTTTCCAGTTCCTCAACCTATTGTTTCAGTTTAATGAGCTCTGTATCCTTTATGCCTATCTGGGACATTGCTTTGGAGAGGAAGTTGGTATCTACCTCTCCATCCATACTTGTGGACTTAATTGCATTCTCTGTACTTTTGCTTTGAAGCTCACTTTCCTTCATTTCTAATTTGGTTTTCAATTTTTCTTCACTATTCTTCAAAAGCTGAAGATCCTCTTCCCATTGTCTCCCTTTTCCTTCAAGATTCAGTAGCTTAGCCTTGCAATCAGCAAGTTTGGCATTCAATGCCTCTTTTTCCCTTTCAAAGTCAACCAATTCTTTCGCTTGAGCGAGCTGGGTGGCAGGGATTTTTAACTTATTTTTCAAGGTCCGGATCTCCTTCTCTTTGTCATTGAGCAATTTCTGAGCCAAACACCCTTTCTATGTAGATCCTTCCATTTGCATAGCTTCCTTTTGTAAGTTGTGGATTTGGGATTTGAGTGCTTTATTCTCCACTCTCGCCTTTCTTAAAAGGTTTGAAGTTTTTTCCTTACTCTCTTCCAACTTGGACATCTGTATGGTAGACTTAAGCAGTCTGGTATTCAGTATATCTCTAGTCTCTTTGTTTAGGTGTATGATGTCAGTAGTGGGAACCTTTGAGAGGTTCATATTTACCTCGGACACCTTGTTCCCCATTGCCAAGGCTAAGCTAAGGGTATCGGTGGCATGATCTCTTATGGTTTTCAGTGCCACATTGGGGTGAGGCAACCGCGAGGCTTTGCTATATAGTGTTGTTGTCTCATCTAAGGTTTTATCAGCCCTCTCTTGGTAGGATATCAGCCATTCTTCTTTGGATGCATGCTTGCTTGGAGTCTCTCCATCAAACACATACTCTTGTATTAGTAATTCAGCTGCCTTGGGTTCTTCCTATTGCGGTTCTTTCACTAAATTCTTCTTCTTTTCCTACCCCTTTTGTCCTGCACCAATAGTTGTCCCGGTTCCACTTTTTGCTTCTTGGGCATGCTGGCGGTGTTTATTTCTTCAGTGTCCATGGGCTCTGGACTTCCTCTTTTCATCAAACTCATCAAATAGCTGACTAGTGATGAGAATCATCCTGCTATTGCAACTACTGTATCCAAATCTCTTTGGGGGGAAACTACCCACGACAATTGTGAGCTAGTGTCCTGCTTTGTGCTGGTATCCATTGGGGCAGGATTAGGGAAATCGTCCCAATTTGCCGCTTCTCTAAGTCTAGGTATCTCAGTGTGCTCAAAAGGCTAGAATTTGTGAGTTGTCCTTCTTTTGGAAATCACTTGGTGAGGATCATAATTTATTTCTTGTCCCAGGGAAAATTCCATGCCTCTAATAAAGTTGGTGACCAGGGGCAGCGTAGCCCTGTTTATAACTGTGTATGGTCTTAATTCCCATGGAAAAATAAAATTTCAACTTTTTTTAAAGTTCAAGAAGTGTTCTTCTTCGACAATGAGTTTTTGCTGGATTAATTCCAGGGAGAAAACTCTGGGGGTTAGAAAAGCTGGCAGGATGTAGGGAGGATGTACGAATCCATATAGCCTTATGGTTGTTCTAGATTTTGTGAGGAACCAGTCACCTATCTTCTTGCTTTTTGATAGTTTCAGCATTTGCCTCATCTTAGGCAACACCCTAGGAAACCTCTCCTGAAAGAAGATTTCATATATTTCGGCCATCAACTGGTTCATGAATTTACAGTAATCTATGGCCATATCAGCAGTGATCACCAATTCTGGTACTGGTAGGTCCTCTTCATTATAGGCTATGAACATCCTCAGCAAAAGGACTAGAACTTGAACATTCTAGTGTCATGAAAGCTCACTAACTGAGAATGAATGTTCCTGGCCAGGAACTCATCAAATTTAAGGCAACAAGACTGACCGGATTGTCCAAGAAATTTGGGTTTTCCTGGACAAGTACTTAAGACGAGAAAAAGACTCAACAATGACTCTGCGATGTATGCATCAGTGTCTAGACCTAGGAACTGACTGGCCAGGGATATACACCACTGAGTTTCTTCATTGAATTGGCTAAGGTCAATAGGGTAAGATAGGTTGATGGGTTCACCATTAGGTTTAAAATAGGCCTTTAGGAAGGCTTCTTTACTTTCATCAGTGGACTCTCTAAAATAGCGTACACTGTCTTCTTCTCAGTAGTCTTGGGATATATGGGTGAATTCATCTGGGATATCGAGAGTTTTGTGGACAACAAAATCTTGGACTGAGCAAAGGATTTTAGACTTAGACTTATTCATAATAACTCCTTTGATGATAGAGAAATTGTCTGCACACCACTCGAAAAATTCATGGAATTGGGGTGTTTGGTTGATAGAGAAGAAATGAAAGAAAGATCTCAAAACACCGCAGGTATCTATACCCCGGTTCTTGAGAGCTTCCAATTTTACCCTAGTGGTTTCGATAGCTTCTCCCACCAGGATGGTATCAAGAATCTCAGAGTTTGCATATAATAGGTTCTCTTTTGTCCTCCGACCTGCAGCCTCAAGCTCTACATCATTTCTCACCCCCACAACCTCTATTGAGTCCATTTTCAAATAACACTGAGGGAGTATCAAGGGCCTACCTTGTTTTGTAGCACCGTCTCCTGGTCGGTCCGTGCTGGAACTCTATATGCAGTTGGATATGTGGCAGCTTCAAGGTTTCAGAAAAGACAAACCTTTTGAACCTCACGTGCACCCCTTTTATAGCTTTTCACACAACATAACCTTCATGCATTTATTGAGTGGTTTGGACCGTATATTTTATCCTTCACGATATAAAACCGTAGATATTTGGGGTTCTCTATACCATACCTTTCCTTACTTCGGGCATATGCATCCCAATCGTCGATCTGAGCGGACCCCACCATTCTTCGGGAAGTGAGGTTATGTTTCCTTCTGTGCTACTTCATATTGTGAAATGAACTATAACTGTCGATCTCCTTCCGCCCACATAAGCACCGTTGATCAAAATGTTCCATACCGCTTCTCGCAATCTGTAATTGAATCTTCTTCCTTGCTAGTTTGGGATGCAAAATCACTCTCATCCATAGATCTTCTTGGGTTCCAATCTCAACTATTGGATGTATCCGATCTTTAAAATATTTCACAATCTGAAAAAGTGGCTTTGGTCAGGCATGTTTGCTGCATGAAATGGTTTAATGTCGTTGATCTTCCATTTGATCAATCTCAGCCTTAGATAGTGGCTCCCTTTTAACGCCTTCAACGCACCCAACATCTTCTTCTTATCCCCACTTCTTCGATCCACATACTATCTCGCTGCTTTTGACATTAACCTCCAAGGCTTACCCCACTACTGAGCGCTATCTTATGTTATGCCATCAGCTCCTTATGTGAATACCATGCTTCCTTCTCAACATTTCTCAATGGGGCCGAAGGACGCGAGTATTGTTTATGCCCAAAATTTAACTGAGTGTTAACACCTTCATTAGAGGAATATGTTTGATAAGAAAGTTAACCAAGTTCAACAAGCTATGGGAAGAATGTGTACAAGAAGAACGAAGGATAGTGAATAGAGAAGAAAAGCTAAATGATAATGAAGATAAAGATCTAGCTACTCACACCAAGAATGGATGAATCAAGGTTCATATCCTGGAAGATCACTAGATTTCAAAAGGAATAACAAACCTAGAATGGTTTATTCATCCTTTGAATACTACTCATGTCATAAGATGGGACACATTGCTAGACATTGTCTTCTTAAGAAAGATCTTTTCAAGAAGAACTGAAAGTACCATGCCCATGCATCTGAAAAAAAATGAATCAGATAATGAGAGGGCCATAGAAAATGAAGAATCTAGTGAAGAGTTTCCGAACTTAAGCGCTCATAAGTTCAATCACTCATGGATGTAACACTTGGATCGTAGACAACGGTTCTTCCAAACATATGACAGGACACAAGGATTCACTCTCTTATCTTACAAAAAAATACTATTCACATAAGGTACAACTTGGACACGATTACCAATACCCCATCAAAGGAATGGCATAATCCTCTTACAAATTAAAAACTTGAAAGTTCATGAAGCTGAAAGAAGTATTATATGTTCTAGGTTTGAAAAACAGTATTCTTTCTATCTCAGCTCTAGATAAAAAAGGATTTAGAGTTTCCTTTATAGATGGCGAATTTCTTATGTGGTCGAAAGGGAAACAATAGATGATGCTACTATAATTGGTGTCGAAGAAGGAGGACTCTACAAATTGAAAGGGCACGTAGATTCATCCCTTATAGCCAATACCATCAGTCGATGTGAATTATGGCATAGAAGACTTGCTCATGTAAACTACAAATCATTACCAATTGTGAGCAAGGTTGTGACAGGTCTACCAGAGATCCGAGTTAATCATGAAGGAGTATGTAAAGGATGTTCTCAAGGAAAGAAAACCAAGAATCCATTCCCAAGTAGTAATAGCAAAGTAAAAGGGACATTGGACATTGTACACTCATATATGTGGGGATCGATGTCAGCCACTTCCTTAAGTGGGTATGTATATTATGTCTTATATATTGATGATTAATATCGTAAGACTTGTATATATTTATTGAATGGAAAAGACAAAGTATTTGGAAAATTCAAGGAATTTAAGGCTTTTGTGGAAGATTAATCCAAAAATAAGATCAAGACTTTAAGATCAGAAAATGGAGGAGAATTCACTTCAAATGAATTCAATGACTTCTATGAGGAATTTGGGATTAAGAGGGATCTTACCACACCCTATAATCCACAAAAAAATGGAGTAGCAGAAAGAAAGAATAGATCCATCATAGAAGCAGTTAGAGCAATTATCCATGATCAAGATCTACCTATGCACTTATGGGTCGAAGTAGCAAGAACCACACTCTATGTTCAGAATAGAATATCTCATAGTGTTCTTGGAAAAAAAACCCTAAAATAAATGTTCATTGGTTAAAAACCTGACGTAAGCCACCTAAAGATATTTGGTTGTCCCCTATACTTACATGTTCCAAAGGAGAAGAGACCACAATTGTACTCTTCAGGAAATAAGGGAATATTTGTTGGATACAATGAACAGTCAAAATATTATAGAATCTATATCCCAGGATTCCACCAGATTGATATAAGTAGGGATGTTACATTTCAAGAAGATGCAACCTTCACCAAATCTAGAAATATCATTATAGATGAAGATCATGAAGAAGAGGAGGATCCTAGAACCACAGAAGTTACCAGACCACTAGTTAGAGACATTGAAGAAGATCCTATACAAGAATATCATGACCTAGAAGAACCCCAAGGACTCTTGGAAACACACTAGGGGATGATCTCAACAAAAATAAAACCAGCTTGGTCTTGTGATGTAATTAGAGAAGCAGAAACATATGGTGCACCAGAAGGAATCTAGAGACAAATCTATTCAAACTATGTGTCATTAATGACCAATCTTGTTGACTAATAATACACATGTTTTGAAGAAGCCTCAAAGAAGAAGGAATTGATGTAGGACATGATCAATAATACCAATCAACAATAAATAATTTTGTTTGGGATGTGGTGCCAAGAACAAAGGACAAGTCAGTAGTTTCTTCAAAATTGATTTTCAAGACAAAGCATTAAACAGATGGTAGTATTGAAAACTTTAAAGCAATATTTGTTGCACGAGAATTTTCACAAAATGAAGGAATTGATTATCAAGAAACTTTTGTGCTGGTAACAAGATATACTTCTATTAGAATTGTCCTTTCCTTAGAAACCAAGATGAAATGGAAGCTACATCAAATGGATGTAAAAACAACTTTCTTAAATGATGCCATAGAAGAAGAAGTATATATTGAATAACCACTAGGATTTGAAACCCATGAAAAGGAGACACATGTATGCATATTAAAGAAAGCTCTATATGGGTTAAAACAAGCAACTAGAGGATGGTATGGAAGAATTGATCAATTCCCGATGAACTTGGGATTTACCAAAAGTAAAGATGATTCCAATATTTACTATAAGGTTGAGAATGATGGGATCATGATATTACTATTGTATATAAATTCCATATTTTTTAAAACAAAGGAGAATCTAATCTGTGAATGTAATAAGAAACTTGTACCAAAGTTTGAGATGAAACACCTTAGCACAATGCTCTATTTCCTAGGTCTTGAAGTATGACAGTTTCCAGATGAGATTTTCCTAAACCAAGGAAAATACACAGTAGAGATTTGGTTTGTTGGATTGCAAGAAAATTAACACTCCTATGGTGACAAAAATCAATATCCTAAATGATGATTATTTAGAAAGAGTAGATGTCACATTATACAAACATTATATTGGTTCACTAATGTATTCAAAAAATACAAGACCAGATATATGTTTTACTCTGAACGCCTTAAGTTAGTATATGGTGGAGCCTTGACATGTTCATCTAGTTGCAAGAAAACATGTGATGAGGTACTAAAAGGTACATTGTATTTTGGCCTCATATATACAACCAACAATGATTTCATATTGTGTGGCTATACTGATTCAGACTGGGTAGAAAGTGCTAAAGATAGAAAGAGAACTTCGGGATGTTATTTCAGTTTGGGATCAGGTGTGATCTCATGGCTTAGGAGAAATAAAATTAGTGTTTCCATCAGTACAATTGAGGGTGAGTACATTGCAACATGTTCATCTTGAAGCAAATAAGTATGGCTAAGTAAAATATTGACATGATTGTTTGATACTGAGATGGATGGAACTGATATTTATTGTGACAACTAGAGTTCCATCAAGCTAACAGAGAACCCAATGTTTCATGATAAGTCAACGGATATAGAGATAAAGTATCATTATGTTTGGGATATGGTGGATAGATGAGTAGTAAAGCTCCAATATGTTCCTATAGAGGAACAAGTTGTTGATGTGTTGACTAAGCCTCTATTTCGTGTAAAGTTTCAATACTTCCAAGACAAGCTTGGTGTAGCCCAAAAGGACCTCCCTGGAAAGAGGGAACCATGATGAGATTATTGTGACATACCCATAACTGAAAAAATAAATAATTATTGTTTATTCCAAAAAAGAATTGTGTTAAATTTATTGTAAAGTTTTATGTCCAAGTTGGTCAACGATGACTGTAATTGAAGAATTATTTATTTTATTGATTAAAAAGAAGAGACGCCTATCCAAGGGATATTATTAAAAGAGTGTTCATTGAACCAATAGGAGGAATGAGGAGCTGTAGAAAGTTAGTTGACAAGTGGCAGCAATAGCATTTCACTTTCTAGTTGTTGTAGGAAGCATAATCCCTAAAATTGTGGTCACATTCCCTGAGAGGGGGAACTGAGCTGGTGGCTCATTTAATTCCAAAACTGACCCAAATACCCACTAAAATATTATATATACCATCAAATTGAGAAGGAGGCTCACTACTCATTCTGATTTCTAAGTGGATGAACCTTGTGACTACTACAAACTGAAAAATGAGGCACACAAGGAATTTGATGAGATGATAGCTAAAGTGGAATTGCCGAGCTAAGTCTGTTACTAAGTGCTAAGTTGTAGCAAGTTTGTTGTGTGGCTATAATATAGTGATATTAGTCCTAGTGGTTCATTGAACAGGCTCGGGGGTCCTAAGCATGTAATATTGGATGCTTTAGGAGAAGGTTGGGTGGAACAGTCTCCTTTGGGTGTTTTTCCCCTTCTGCACATTATCCGGGTTCTAATTGTTGTTTTCTTTTCTGTATTTCCTATCTGAAAATTGATTATAAATAGGTTATCATCTACATAGCTTTTGGACATTAGTCCTTATTGCTTATAAAGAAAATAAATATGAAATTAGTATAAGCTAGTATGTTAAGTTAGTTTTTAGCTTAAAATGATACTATTCCTTTTCTTTCAATTTATATTTATAAGTACTTTTATCTCAGTTCGTCTTGAGTCTACTTCGGTATTCCATTGTTAATCTAGTGTTTAAAGAACTAGTAGTTATTTTCTTAGTAAATACCTCTCAAAACACATGATGAGATCTTTTACAGAAGCTGTTATAATATTCATCTAGTTACAGAGACATACAAGTAAATTATATATATAACTGATAACTCTTAATAACAATAAAACCTGTATGGAATTCGTAAGCTAAATTCATGGTTTCTTAGTTTAGAAACAAAAATAGTACTTATGTTAAACGTACTCAAGAATTAATCCTATAATAAAATACACATAGTATATATGGTATACTCAGGATAAAATTATTTAATTTCAAACTGGAATTCATTAAATAAACCATCTTTCTTAGATCCAACCCTAGATACAACAGTTAAGCAAAATTGTAAATCAAATCAATAACTGATTTAGATTTTAGATCTCACTAAAACATAATTTCTTGAAATACCAAATCAAGTTTATCGACAAGTTGCAACACTGGTTACATGCTGTAAGCTGAATTGGTATTGTTATGTGTAATTTATTACTTACATATTTAAAACCTAGTATCCTTACGGATTATATTCTCTTGTTTTAAAAATAACCTTATCCACTGAGAAAACATTATCAAACAGTCAAAACGACCTAATAACGGTTCTCATAATTGGTAAACAGAGGATGGACTTACGACTTCTAATAAGGAATCAACAAGATAAGCATAGGATCATGGCCAAAATATTATTTCCTTTTTAAAACTAAACTCTGTTATATTTTAAAGACAAATAACAAATTATAAAGTCAGGATACAATGGTGAAACCCTCACATGTCTTCTATAAGTCACCAAAACCTTTTCTAGGAATAATTAACCATGTTTATCTATGAAAGTGGCCTCACGACCCCATTTGTTGATAAAATGGAATAGCATAAAAGAGTCCTCACGATCTAAAAATTGATTTATCTATCTTGTATAATATTTCTTCAAACCTACTAACTATGAATATAAGTCAAACGACTATATAAAAAAATTATCACTGTCGATGGCCTTATGACCCTTTATAAAAATAAAACATGACAGTATAAAGGTCGTATTTTTAACCTATACAAACTGTAACAAAATCAAATAGAGAAGACAATCGAAATAGATATTATCCATTGCAGCAAGGATATAAATAATATAGGTTGTCATGGCATTATTTAATCCCTCACAATATCTCACTAAACCTTTGCAAGAAGTTTTTGTAAATAGTAGTTATCTTTAACAGAGGACTTACAATCCTCTCCTAAAAAACTGACATTATAGGGTAAAGGCTTCACGGCCATAAATATCTTAAGTTTATAGATTTATTTACCACTGTAAAAATGCAAAACAAAACTATGAACAACAAAACAATGTTGTAGTGCTAAATACATCATCAATATTCTTATAACAAATTCCTCATAGCTAGATGGTTTTAATAGCATTACAACCTAGAGGATTTGATAATCGAAACGGAATGCAGCATGTAAAAAGAAACTGAGCTTCCAACTTTGATAAATTAAAACATGGTGTTATATAAGCCCTCATAGGGTCCTTCATAATTAAAAGAATATTTATAGAGACAGTCGTAGACTGTTTTTTCAAAAAGAAAAAATACCCTATCATAGTCTCAAAACAAACTTAACCTACTGAATAAACCTCATGGATGAATTTTTTTCCATTCATTACATTTCTTCCGAAAGTAATTAAAAACGTTGCTAAAATTACCAAAGGAAATGTATCACTTTCACATCGACAAACATGCACAAAGAGGATGGCCAGAACTATGGGGATCAACACACAAAAATACATGAAGTTTTGTTCCACAGAGTCGTAAAAGGGGAAGCCATGGGTCTTACTGGCTATAAGAGATTCTTGGCTAGTATCCCACCAAAACCTTCATCGTAGAGAGTCAATCTGGTTACTTCCTGCATTTATACATTTCGAAAGTTAAAAAAATTAGTTTATAAACCTTTACACAAAGAAAGAAAAATAACATTGGGAGTGCAGAGGAATATTTACCTTTCTCGGTGTGTATGAATCAAACCAAAGTCACCCAAACACCATCAGAATGAGGACTGCAAACTTCATTAACAAACAAACCAAGCTTGGAAAGGTTCAAAAGGTGTTGAGGGCTGAATTTTATGGATCCTCCATCTCTATTCAAATACATAAGAACAATGAAGTCGAATAGGCAGAGGCAAAGTGAAAAAATGAGAGAACAACTAACATCAAACGGAACTACATCAAAAGGACAAACACAACCATCAATACACATTAAACCCCTATGGTTTTTCACCCTGTCCATTTGTCACCAACTGGATATTTTAATGCGACCACATGCCCTGCATGTGGATGATTTTATGTCACGTACCTTGCATATAATTTTCAGCAATTTTGTTCCAATTTTTATGCCAACAGTCGCATCATAACCAAAGACCAAAAATTTATGCATAATTTCCCCCACTATGGAGTTTAGAACATATGGTATAGTTAAGAGCTATCGTTTTGCTTGTGCTATGTCTTATCCAATTTTGAGTTTTTTCAAGGCATGGTTTAGGCATATAGTATATGAATTGGTTAGGAATTTTACATGATAAGGATAGATATGGTATAATATATAGTATGAGGATCAAAAACTAGGTTAAGGTTTAGGTTTTCTTCCAAACCAAGGTGGACCACCTTTTCTTATTTTGCTTCATTGCCTTGTAGCATAGAATTTGTTACTTAGAAAAAACTAAGGGTGATCTCATCCACCTGCACAAAGGGAAATCAAAGGTTCATTGCATTAGTTGTAAATACTAAGTAAGACTATGCCCTGTTCCTTTAATGACTCATGATTAGAACAAAAATGAGGGAAACGAAAACCAGTTTTATGACATTACTTTCAACAGAATCTTTAAAAGAAGTTGTTGTCACAAAATAGTATCAACCAGAATGCATGATGTAATATCAAAAAGGGTCGTAAAAAGAAGCATGCTAATGATTTACATTAAAAATAGGAACATGAATTCTTGTACATTATAATAAAACTGTTATCATCACGACAAAGGGAATAATTGAAGTATAACATCTCTTTGAATTTATTTCCTAGAAATTTTAGGAGTTACATATGGTAAATAATTTTTTATTTATTTATGTATTTTTTGGGATGTTGCATGTCATATCATAGCGATTTTCCATACACTAGGTGTGATTGGCTCACTCACATGCAAATAAGAAAACAAATATACTAATTCTATTTAAATTTATTTATGTACAAAAATATAAAATCTGCTTTGCAGGAAAATGGAAGGTGTTAAAGCATCTGCTGAAAATGGGTCTGAGTACAACAATCCAGATAACATTTATGTACAACTAGATAATCCACCTTGAGAGTTACTACAAACAATTAGGGAGTAAAAATATGAACTGCAAACTATAAAAATAGATAATGAAAGAATTATGGAAACGAATCAGATGTTATTATACAAAATGCATAACCGAGGAAAAGATAAAAGAAATGTTTATGAAACTGATTCGGAAACATCGTCTTACAAACATAAAGGAAAGAAAGAAAAATATTTTGATAGTGGATCTTCTTCAGAGATTAATGCAAGGTCACATAAGTGAAGGTATAAATACATAAGTGAGAGTAGTAAAAGTGACCATAAACCTAGGAGTAGTATAAATCCTATGAGAAATTTATGGGGAATTAAAAAAAAAAAGCCTCCCATGTTTAATGAAGAAGCGGAAAAAGGTTAAGAAGTCAAGGCTTGGCTGTTATGAATGAATAAATATTTCCATATATATAACTATTCTGATAGAATAAAATATCGAATGGATATTTACAATTTAACCAGAAAGACTGATATCTGGTGGCAAGACATAAAACGAGTCAAATATATTAAGGAGAAGTACTTACCTGGAAATTTTTTAAAAATTATTTTAAAGGAAGTTCTTATCCAAAAAATACTACGAGGAAAGAGATAAAGAATTCTATGAGCTAAAATTGGGTTCAATGTCAATGAAAGAGCTAAGCAACAAATTTTTAAGTCTATTAAGATATGTATCTTACATAAGTGATAAAAAGCCTAAAATACAAATATTTTTAAGCTGTCTTCCCACTAGATTCAAGGATAGGATTGAGTTTGATAACTTGAAAACTCTTGAGGAAGCTATGAGAAAAGCTGATTTCTGTTATGAACAGCGTAAGAAAAGAGAAAAATCGAAGAATAAGAAGATAAGTCACTTTGACCAGAAAAGAAGAGGGTTTAAGTCAAATACGATTTTTTGGAATAAATCTCAAAATTTTTATAAGAATGAATATCAAAGAGCATATTTTAAAAATAAAGTACCACAGAATACTACTGCACCGAAAGGCGGGGATATGCCTAGCAACTTTGTTAAAAATAATGAACATGGGGAACCGGTGAAATGTTGGGAATGCAAAGGACCACATTATTCCAAGTACTATCCGAACAGGAAGGGAAACTACAACAATGTGCATACCATCCAAGAAGAGGAAATAGTTGGAGATGTGGCAAATGAAATGCACAGAATAAATGCAGCTTTGGAGAAACAACAAGAGGACTATCAGACTTCCATGGTGGAAGTGCAAGGTATGATACAAAACCATTATGTTTCCATCTTTATTGATCCAGGTACTATATTAAGTTATCTATCACCTAGCAAAGTGGAAAAGTGCAGTTTATATTTTAAAAAGTTTGAAAAATCCAGGCTGCTACAGTCAGCTATAGGACTAAGAGGAAAGTGGTCAATTATGTTGAAAGCTGTAATTTCGTTATGAGTCGGTTTGAAACTAAAGTCAAGTTAAATGTGTTACCATTAGGGTCTTATGATGTCCTAATAGGTATATATTGGTTGGAGAAACACCAAGTGATTTTAAATTGTTTTCAGAAAAATTTACTTGTTTAAATGATAAAGGAGAAAGGATTTCAGTTAAAGGAATACCTAGGAAGGTCTCTGTTAGACAAATCTCAGCCTTGCAGAAGAAAAAGGCTATAAGAAAAGGATATAAATTTTTTGTTGTACACATAATATATAATTAACAAATTGATAAAGAAAATAAGTTAAATTTTGATGATATTCCTATCCTTCAGGATTTCCCGGATTTTTTCCCAGAAGAAATTCCAAGACTACCTCCAAACAGAGATATGGACTTTACAATCAAATTAGTATCGGGAGTTGTACCAAATTCAAAATATCCTTATCAAATGAAAATTTTAGAACTTAACAAATTAAAATTACAATTGCAAGAATTAATAGATAAAAACTATGTAAGACTGAGTGTATCCCCTTGGGGAGCACTTGTCCTTCATTAAGAAGAAAGATGGGACATTACGTCTATGTATAGACTATCGTCAACTGAATAAAATGACGATTAAAAATAGGTATCCTCTACCACGCATCGATGATCTGTTTGATTAGATACATAGAGCAACAATATTTAAAAAAAATAGACTTGAGATCTAGATATCATCAAGTCAGAATTAAAGACGAGGATATCTTTAAGACTGCTTTCAAAACTAGTTACGGGAACTATGAGTTTGTGGTTATTCCCTTTGAGATAACTAACGCTCTAGCAACTTTCATGTGCTTAATGAACAATGTCCTAAGTAAATACTTAGACAAATTTGTAGTCGTATTTATAAATGACATATTAATTTATTATAAAACAGAAGAGGAAGACGACAAACACTTGTAGATAATATTGCAAGTGTTAAGAGAATATTAGTTATATGCTAAGTTCAGTAAATTTGAATTTTATAAAGATAAGATACAATATTTAGGTCACGTAATATCTAAATAAGGGATATCGGTAGACCCGGATAAGATGAAATCAAAAATTAATTGGCGTGTTCTCAAGGACATAAATAATGTACGATCCTTTATGGGAATAACAAGTTATTACAGAAAATTTATAGAAGGATTTTCGAGAATTGAAAATCATATAACATCATTACATAAAAAGGGAAAGAAATTTGTTTGGGATCAGAAATGCGAAGAAAGTTTTAATAAATTAAAAGGATTATTAACCACTGCACCCACTCTAAAAATAGAATATCCAGATAAATATTTCATCGTATGCACTGATGCATGCAACAAAGGTTTGGGTGGAGTATTGACCAAGAGGGTCATGTAATTGCGTATGAATCAAGGATGTTAAAAACACACAAAAACAAGTATGCAACTTATGACCTAGAGCTAGCTTCCATAATCCATGCTTTAAAAATGTGGCACCATAATCTAATAGGTAAAAGATTCTTGCTAATGTCTGATAACATAATCCTAAAATATATGTTTCATCAAAAAAATCTAAATGCACGGAAAGCTAGATGGTTAGCTTTCCTTAGCGAGTATGATTTTGAAATCAAACATGTTAAAGGGAAAGAAAATAAAGTGGTTGATGCCTTAAGCAGAAATGTAGTAACAAGTTTTGTAGCTTCCACTAGCATATATAAAATTGAGCTAGAGGATAAGTTGGAAGAATGAATAAATATGGACACAGAATACCAGAGTTTAAAAGAAAAAGTAACTTAGAATATATTTGAAAATTTAAATACATATTGCTTTTTTAATGAAAAAGGTCTAATGTTGTATAAAAACAAACTTTATGTGCCTAACATACCGGAAGTTAAATTACTGATTTTGAGTGAAATTCACAAAATTTTGTATTTTGGACATCCGGGGTGTCAAAAAATGATAACAATGCTGAGAAAAGAGTTTTTTTGGCCTAATGTCAAAAATAAAGTTGCTGAATTTTTAGCTAGGCATATAGAATGTCATCAAGTTAAAGCTGAACATCAACACCTAGACGGTCTTTTACAACCATTATCAATTCCAAATTGAAAATGGGAAGTCATAAGTTTTTATTTTATAAATGGATTACCTAAAAACCAAAAACAAAATGATTCAATAACCGGGTAGTTGTGGATAAGCTAAGTAATGAAGCACACGTTATACCTGTTAAAACAACTCATAAATATGCTAACATTGCTGACATCTTTATGAAAGAAATCTTTTGTTTTCATGGAATTCCAAAGGTAATAATTTATGACAGAGATCCTACATTTACTGGTAATTTTTGAAAATATTTATTTAAAGGACTAGATACTAAATTGAATTTCGGTACTGCTTATCATCTGCAAACAGATGGACAAACAGAAAGAGTCAATCAAGTACGACAAGATATGTTACGAATGTATGTTAGAGAGTATCGCATGAAGTGGTAAGATTATTTGCACTTAGTTGAATTTGCATATAATAACCATTATCATGCTTCAGCAAAGCTTAGTCCTTGTTAAATATTATATGGTAGAAAATGTAACACTCCTAATACATGGAGTAATCCAGTTGACAGATTGATGTTAGGACCTGACTTGTTAAAAGAATTGGAACTAATAGTGAAATAGGTACAAAGCAATTTAAAAAATGCTCAAGACGGACAAAAGAGTCATATCGACATTAAAATAACTTTGAAAGAATTCCAAGTGGGTGAGCATGTTTTTGTTAAGGTAAAACCCAGAAAGAGCTCTTTTAAATTAGGGATCTATGCTAAATTAGCACCCAGGTAATGTAGACCATTTGAAATTTTGGCAAGAGTGGGGCCAGTAGAATATCAGTTAGCTTTTCCACCTGATCTTAGAATACATAATGTCTTTCACATTTCTATTTTGAAAAAGTATGTACATGATGCTACTCATGTGATTGACTGGAATGTGATTCAGGTAGAACCAGAAGGAGATTTTCCAGTGGAACTGGACTGTATTCTCAACAAGAGGGAAAATTTTCTCCTGAATCACACCATTGGACAGGTAAAGGTGAAACGGAAACACCTTAGTCCAGATGAAGCAACCCAGGAATTGGAGAGTGATATGCGGGTGGTTTATCCGGTTCTGTTCCAG
Organism: Pseudotsuga menziesii; assembly: GCA_001517045.1. Lineage (NCBI taxonomy): Eukaryota > Viridiplantae > Streptophyta > Pinopsida > Pinales > Pinaceae > Pseudotsuga > Pseudotsuga menziesii. The sequence goes on from LPNX010213974.1 coordinate 114,908, forward strand.
GAAGACTCATAATAACTTAAGAAACATCAAGGATGATGTTGAGATTAGCAGGGGGTGTTTATAACATACCCAGAACTGCAAAATAAATATTTATTATTTATTCCAAAAAAACATTGTGTTAAATTTATTGTAATTTTTTATGACCAAGTTGGTCAAGGATGACTGTAATTGAAGAGTTACTTATTTTATTAATAAAAAATAAGAGAAACCTATCCAAGGGAGACTATTAAAAGAGTGTTCACTGACCCACTAGGAGGAATGAGTAGTTGTATAAGGTTGGTTGACAAGTGGTAGCACTAGCATTTCACTTTCTAGCTATTGCACGAAGCATAATCCCTAAAATTGTGGTCATGTTCCCTAAGAGGGGGAACTGAGTTGGTGGCTCATTTAATTCCAAAACTAACCCAAATATCTAGGCAATCCTATATATACCATCAAATTGAGTAGGAGGCTCACTACTCATTCTTATTTGTAAGTGGATGAACCTTTTGACTGCTGCAAACTAAAAATTCAGGTACATAAGGAATTTGATGAGGGGATAGCTAAAGTGGAATTTTTGAGCTAAGTCTGCTACTAAGTGCTAAGTTGCAACAAGTTTGTTGTGTGTTTATAATCCAGTGATATTCATCCTAGTGGTTCAGTGGATAGTTTCGGGGGTCCTAATCAAGTAATCTTTGCTTCTTCAGGAGAAGGTTGGGTGGAACACTCTCATTTGTGTGTTTATCTCCTTCTCCACATTATCTAGGTTCTAATTGCCATTAATTATTGATTCTTTGTTTCTATGTCTGAACTTTGGAAATATGTTGAGTATTTTGCAACTCTCACATTGATAGTTTATTTCCTTATATGTATTTCCTATCTGAAAATTGCTTATAAATAGGTTATCAACTACATAGATTGTGTACATTAGTCTTTATTACTTATAAAGAAAATAAATACAAAATTAGTATAAGGTAGTCTATTAAGTTAGCTTTTTTATCTTAAAACGATATTATTCCTATTCTTGGCATTTTTATTTATAAGTACTTTTATCTCAGTTATTCTTGAGTCTACTTCGGTATTCCACTGTTAGTCAAGGGTTTAAACAAATAACAGTTCTTTTCTTAGTAAAGACCTCTCAAAACAACTTATGAGATATTTTACAGAAGCTATTATAATATACATCTAGTTACAGAGACATACAAGTAAATTATATATATAATTGATAAATCTTAATAAGGATAAAACCTGTATGGAATTCGTAAGCTAACTTCATGGTTTCTTAGTTTACAAAAAAAAAAAACCTTGTGATAGTCTCAAAACAAACTTAACTCAATCAATCAACCTCACAGATGAATTTTTTTCCATTCATTACATTTCTTCCAGGAGTAATTAAAAAACTTCCTAAAATTACCAAAAGAAATGTATCAGTTTCACATCGATAAATAGGCACAGAGATGATGCCCAAAACTATGGGGATCAACAGATAAGAAGAAACCAAGTTTTGTTCCATGGAGCCATGAAAGGTGAAGCTATAGGTCTTATCGACTGTAAGAGCTTCTTGTCCAGTATCCCACCAAAACCCTCGTATCAGAGATTCGATCTGGTTACTTCCTGCATTTATACATTTCGGAAGTTAAAAAAATTTGTTTATAAACCTTTTTCACAAGGAAAGAAAAATAACATTGGGAGTGTAGAGGAATATTTACCTTTCGCGACATGTATGACTTGAACCAGAGTCACCCAAACACCATCAGAATGAGGACTGCAAACTTCATCAATGAACAAATCAATGGTGGACAAGTTCAGAAGGTGTCGAGGGCCAATTTTTATGTCTCCTCTATCTATGTTCATAGACATAAGAACAACGAAGCCGAATAGTTAGAGGCCAAGTGAAAAAAAGAGAGAACAACTAACATCAAACAAAACCCCATTGAAAGGACAAACACAACCATCAAGGCGCAATAAACCCCTAGGGTTTTGCACCCTGTCCATTTGTCTCTAACTATAGACTTTAATGCGACCACATGGCCTGCATGTGGATGATTTTATGTCACGTACTTGCATATCGTTTTCATCAATTTTTTTCCAAGTTTTATTCCAATAGTCGCATCATAAACAAAGACCAAAAATTTATGAATGGGAACTATGGAGTTTATAACATATGGTATAGTTAAGAGCTATCGTTTTGGTTGTGATATGTCTTATCCAATGTTCAGGTTTTTCAAGGCATAGTTTAGGCATATGGTAAATGAATTGGTTAGGAATTTTTCATGATAAGGATAGATATGGTATAATATATAGTATGAGGATAAAAAACTAGGTTAAGGTTTAGGTTGTTTTCCAAACCAAGGTGGACCACCTTTTCTTATTTTGCTTTTTTACCTTGTAGCATAGAATTTGTTCCTTGGAAAAACCTAAGGGTGATCTCATGCACTGCACAAAGGGAAAATAAAAGGTTTGTTGCATTAGTCGTAAAGACTAAGTAAGACTATGACTTGTTCCTTTAAAATCTCATGAGTAGAACAAAATAGAGGGAAATGATAACCAGTTTTACGACATTACTTTCAACAAAGTCTTTAAAATCAGTTATTGTCACAAAATAATATCAACCAGAATGCATGATATAATATCGAAAAGGGTCGTAAAAAGAAGCATGATAATGATTTACATTAAGCATAGGCACATGAATTCTTATAGATTATAATAAAACCATTATCATCACGACAAAGGGAATAATTGAAGTATAACATCTCTTGGAATTTATTTCCTAGAAATTTTAGAAGTTACATATGGTAAATAATTTTGTTTATTTATTTATGGATTGTTAGGGATGTTACAATTATTATTGAGGATGATGTGATAGTGATATGTCAGTGTAGAAAAGGCCAGTCAATTTTATCAGTATGCCTACTATTGAGGACTGGAAAATCACAGGCAACAACAGCAAGGGATTCTCCCCAGTAAACGTTCCCAACTAGCTCATTATAGTTTGGTATGGGGAATCTGTCCGGTTTACGGTCTGGCTACCGTAGTTCAAGTAACAAAAATAAAAGGTTTTACCGGTTGCGGCCCGGTCCACCATGTATATTTTTTTGTTTTTTGTTTTATTTAAGAATGAGATGAAAGTGCCTATCTAAGAATGCAGATTGATAGAGAATATGAGGAGTGGTCATAGAGTGATACACAAGTTCTTATCTCTTGTCTTAAACTCTCTCACATCTAAATCACACACAACAAGAAACTAAAACTGACTATCTAACCTATCCCTAGGGAGCAATATTATAATTCATCAATGAGTAATGTACTTTTTCTCATGCATTAAGAAAAATCACAAATAGTTGTTACTTATTTCAAAACACATAAACATCAATAGATAGATGAACAACCAGCTAGCTAATTATTTATTGAAAACATTCATTACTCATAGTGGAAATTCCATAGAATAAACTAGAGAGCATTCACACAAGAACATAGGTTCAAAGAGTTAGAACGATCTCACAGTTCATGGACACAAAGTTGAAAACGAAATAGTTCACATTCAACACATCCATGGAAAAGCATTTGAAAAGTTCCACAAAGCTTTCTCCAACCAAAAACTTGTAATTCTTATTGCAAAAGAAAATAGTTCTTCTTACAACTTGTTCTCACAAATCTCAATGGGAAAAAGTCTTTATATCTACAACTTACTTTCCTATACTTGTACAAAAAGGAAAAACTTTTGGGTTGCCCCAAACTGACTCTTGGGCTTCCCCAATGTTTCCATTCCCAAAATTTGTCCATTAGTGAGTGCTCATACATTATACGATACATTACATTCAAAACAAAATTTAATAAAGCATTCTCATGAAGAGGGCCCCGCTTGATCATTGATAAACTTTTTCCACGCTTGGGCCTCTGTTTCTATGCTTTCAAAATATGAAGGTTCAAGAAACTGAAGGTTTATTTCATATTTTGCAGCCTGATTCCTCACCACCTCAATTATTGTTGGACTCAAACGTAGTTGATATTCAAGTCAATGGATGCTGACTACTGAATGAGCTACTGCATTTTTCAGGATATGCTCATCTAAATATTTGACCTGTTGCATCTTCTATTCATCCTCCTGGTACCTGCTTTGTAGTAGTTCTGTGAACAACTCATGCTCTGGTAATGCATCCAGTCTTTGTTCTGTAGCTACTTGACATCTGTTGTAGGTGACCAGCACCCTTCTGTAGTATTCAGTACAGGTTGCTCTCGTTTTCTTCATGGTCTTCTTGAATTCTTTTGCAGTATTTATTGCAAGCTCTAACAAGTCGTAATCCTGCTTTAAGCTATGTGTATCTTTAGCTGGTAAATCTGTAAGGATTTCTTCATTGGTTTCTATCCTTACTATCCTTCCAGTCAGGACTTCCAAAATATCCTGAGACCTATCTACAAAATATGAGGTAGTTTCTAAGATTTCCTCCATTCTGCTATCTATCTGTAATATTTTACATCTTTCTTCCTCAATAGACACCTGCAGTTGGTGCATTCTTCTTCCTTGGGATAGGAAATGTTCCTTTAGAGGCTGGATATTAGTTTGTTGTTCACTAGAATCCTTCAGTGATGCTGTTAATGAAGCAATGTGTCCATCAAAACTTTCCACTTGCACTTGCAATTGATTTTCCCTTTCTTCCATGGTGGCCTTATGTGCCTCCAACTCAACAAGCTTCCTCTGCAGTTGGTCCTTTTCTGCACTTAGAGATTCAAATGATACTTTGAGGTTGTTGTTCTATTTCTGTATATTCTGTAGTTCTGCTAGACTATTCTGAGCCTCTCTTTCATTCTTCTCTACTGAGACTTCCAAGGCCATCTTTCCTTCCTGCAGAGTTTGCAATTCTGCCTTTGAAGTTCTCACATCATTATGCATATCTTCAAACCTCCTCTTTAACTTGTTACCTTCATCCCTCTCCTTTCTAAGAGTGTCCTTTCATTGAGCTGCATTCCTTTCAACTGCTCCAGATCCGTCATTAGTCTATCTACATTGTCTTCAGTGGCCTGGGTTAATGCCACCCCAGCTCTGGCTGTCAGTCGTGGATCTGCATCTGTCCCATATACCAAGGTTTTATTAGTAATCATCATACCAGATTGTCCTCCTGTTTTGACCATTTTCTCGGTCCTTTTGGAAATCCTCTTTTTCTTCTTGTCATAAAACTCAGTGCTGGAATCAGGGACCTCTTCTCCCTCTTTTTGCATAAAAGGTATCAAGTTCAATCCAGAAAACACAACCTATTCCTGAGTGCCTCCAGAAGTTGTAGCAGGCTCCTAAGAGTCAGGATTATCTTGTCCCTACCCCTGATTAGTATGATCCTATGCTTCGTGTGTATCCATATGATCAATAGTTTGCTGGCCTGTTTTAGGTCTTGTCAGTCTCAGACCTTCAGTTTCCTTTTTTTTTCTTTATCTCTTCATCTTCATTCTTTTTCCTCTCTTCTTCTTCCTTCTTTGCCGCTTCTTCTGTAGCTTTCTTTCTTTATTCTTCTTCATTCTTCAACCAACTCTCAGTATCTTGTGCTAGCCTCCTAGCATCCTCTTCCCTTTTCTTTTCTTCCTCCTCTTCAGATTTCTTCTGTGCAGTTTTTCCCTTACCGCCCACAATGGTGATTTTCTGTTTAAACCTTCTCTTCAATGCAGTCATATTCTGTGCACTCCTAAAGATTTCTTCATCCTTGTCCCAGAAATTTGCATTTTCAAAATGAACATTTGCTTCTTTGCAATGCTCTACAGCCTTCTTTCGAGAGTCATTCCTATGGAAGCTCATTTCCCCAAAATGAAAATGCTCCAACTCTTGTACAAATTCAGCAGCTCATTTAATATTTGTAAACTTATAGTTCCCTATCTAGAAAGGGATAGAAGGGTAGGCTTCCTTCTTATGTTCAAATAGGAAGCTTCCTACACCATCTAGATAAACTTGCCTAACTACTTCCTTGTGTACCACATAATCAGTGGCACACTGGGGTAGTAGAGAAGGTGCCCTAGAGCAACCTTACATTCTAATGTACATCCCCTATTCAGTCAAATAATAAATCCCATGTTCTTCAATGAATTTGAATGCCTCCTCAGACATACAGTTGTATTCTGTCAGGAAGATTAAAGTGTACAAAGGAATAATAAAATGTTCACATATCTCCTTATAGTGACTGTAATATTTGTGTGCCTAAAATATTTTGTATGCAGTGTACACAAGGGTTATGTCCCTGTCCCAAATGCACCTTAAGGCTAGACATGGCTGGGTACATAATATACAGTTCGCAAAGATGGATCTCATATAGAATTCAGACTTCTTTTGGGACACCCCTCCCAAAGCTGAAGATATGCAAGCTGGGGGCTGTTGGACACAATTTTTTACCAGTTGAATACAATCCCCTGGGTGGCCACATAAAAAATAATGAGAATCCATCCCAACTTGAAACTTTTACCATGAGCTCTCCCAAACACTCTGTTCAGCATCAGAGCTATAAACCTGTAAGGAGTTCAGAGGGTGGCTGTATCATACTCTCCTGATGGCTTGGTTCAAAATTTCTTCCCAGGTATCATCATCCTCTTCCCTGTTTCAACCAGGTACAAATTTATCTCCTTTAGCCAAATTTCAGTTAGGTATACTTGAGCAGGAGGTAGGTGATATGCCAGTGAGACATAACTAGGACTGTATGCAGCATAGCCCTGTTTGGTAGTATTTCTAAGATCATGGTGGTCACATCTACCCTAGGCAGAATCCAACTGATCACCTCTGAGCATGGGAACAAGTCAGGTCTTGTGGCTACCTTCATAAGAGTTGACTTCTCGATGTTGGTATATATGGTCAACTCTTCAAATCTAGCATCAGGACCATCCTAATTTGAAATCATTCAATATATCTCACCCCACTTGTAATCAGGCTCTACCCTGGTGGTAGCTCTAGTGTCTTCGTAGATATATTCTACCTTGGTAATGATTTCCACATCAGGTTCTCCTTCAGCAATAGGAGCCTTCTTCTTTTGTCTTTTAGACATATCTCCTTTGAAGAAGTTGCCTTGTCATATACCAAACATGCTTTTAGGCTATTGGAGCTTTTAATCAGCATTCTAAGAATGAAGAAAAATTGTATAAAACCTTTACCTCTTCCATATTCTTCACAAATAAACTTATCAGAATATTGATGCAAAATCGAGAATAACAAGCAAAAGAACTTCTGCAAGTTAGGTCTAAATATTTCTAAGTCCGTCTACAACTACACATGACCCCGATAGAAATATGCATTATTTAAAGCGAAAATGCAATCCAATTCCTTGCCACAACGAAACAACCCTATCAGTGAGGCCAGTCTTCAAAAGTGAGGCTCTACGCGGAAAAACCCAATCTGACCGAAAATCAAAAACTCCGGTGTCCCAAAAAAATAGGGTAAATTCCCACGACGGAAAACAGAACTAAAAAATCCCTCCTCGGATGGCCATAAGAAACTCCATAAGAAATGGTGCAGACATCGTAAGGCTTGTCTGCACCAATCTCCTAAACCCTCGGACAGGGATTGAGATTCCATAACAGTTTAAAAAAAGATCAAGAACAACAAACCCCCCACCGCAAAACTATGAAACCAACTGATACTTCACGCCGCAGGGATACAAATTCATCAAATTATATAGCTAACTCCCTAACGGCGGGAAAACCCTGTAGCAGGGATTTCTCCCTACTACAGCGGTAGGAATGGATCCCTTCTCCATATAGGATAGAAGGGTAGGTTCCTATTGGTGGATAAATGCAGAAAATAAAACGTAATGTAAATAAAAGGAATGAAAACTAAGCTAAGAACAAAAAGAAGAAAATGGAGAAATAATGGTGAACCTATCTGCACACAAGGGTTAGGGTTCCGCTTCCAAAGACCTGCAAACAAATTATAAGCTACAATAAACTGAAATACCTGCAAAACAATGTTAAACATGAAACCTACAAATAGAAACAAGGGTTAGAAAGAAAATCAAATTAAGAAGCAAAGAAACAAAGCATGAAAGACAAGCTATACCTTCTCTAGTGGAAATGGGCCACCATGGCCTAGCTTGTGGCCGAAGCACCTCTCTTGGATGGGGAGCAATGGCTCAATGGAAGTGGAGGAGAGGGAGTGTGGGTGGCTTGAGAGGCAAAGGTCTCAAGGCATCCATGGGCAGCATAACAATAGGCAAGGGAGAAGTGTTTTGAGGGTGAACCCCACCCTCCTTTTATAGCTTTTCCTAGGGGTTTTAGGGTTTTAAGCCCTTGGTTAGGGCTTTAGCCCCTTTTTGGGGATTTTAGCCCCTTTCGCCCTAACTTTAGCTCCTTTTAGGCTTTTAGCCCCTTTTTTGGGGCTTTAGCTCCTAGGAGACTATTTTGGGCTCCTTTTTGGGTTTTTCAAGCCCTTTTCTTCATCCTTAGGCTATTTTGAGGGTGTGGGGGTCTGATGGAGTGATATGGGGGTCGTGAGATGGTGTCCTTGGGTGGTGTAGGCCATATAGAGCTAAGTGGGGGATTTTTGGGTTAACAAATTGCCCCCTGATGTGTGAGGGTAGGAGCTCAACGTATGGCCGACGAACATCATAGGATTTGTTGCGTAGAGGTGGTGCTTCTGGGGCTAGGGCATCGTGGCTTTTGGTTTTTGTATTAATATGGTTCCCATCAATGGGTGAGATACAAATAATGTGTGACATGTATATGGATGAGGTGGGCATCCCCATGCTCGTGACAATGTCAAAAGAATAATTTGATCTATGCTCTAAAATACAAGAGCCGATCATATACAACTGGTGTTACAATAATGGTTGCCTCCATGTGAGGCTGAATACAATGCTGATCTGGTACATTGGACCCATGGAATTCTCATGGAATGCTATATCTTCATGAACAATGGTCTATTGGATCTGGTACGTAGCTATGTGGACTCATTGATTGAGAGTCAGAGTCTCTGTGGTACAAGTATGTTGCATCAATCATAAAGGTATATCGAAGCACTGCTGGGGCTTTTGAACACTGTCTCCAACACAACCTATAAATCACAAGGGACATAACCTGTTTAGGTCCCTTGAGTAGACTCACTAATGTGCTAGAGTCGAGTGGCATCTGGGGTCTTCGACCAAGTATTGTGCAGAACAAACCCTGTACGAATCTCAACGGTGCGATGATGGAGTCGAAGTCGAGCACGTGAAAAACAACCATCCCAAGAGGCACTAAGGACTCCTCCCAAGTGGTCTAAGGAACTTATCAATGAGGTTAATGAAACCAAGGTACAGGGACCTCTGAGTCTATCCTCTAGAATATGTATGTTGGCATTGACAGAGGGAGACCTGCCCCTATTCAAGGCGATGATGTTTCCTTGACCAGGAGCATGAGGGCGATAATCGAAAGGTGTGAAGCAATCTACAGACTGACTCATTGAATCGAGAGGGGAGGTGGAGGGAAATAACAGGGGGAGGGGGAGTGTGGGAGACTCAAACTTCCTTTTTTTAGAGTATGACAGCAGGGCAGACCAGGAAACAAATGAAATTGACTCAAGGGAATGGGATCATAGCTGTAATACCGAGAATGTCGCTGCAGATGGGAAATACTTGGAGGAGGTGGATATTTTTTATACTGATGGGATCCAAGGAAGACACATTGCATATTACTCTGAACAAAGGTGACCCAATGTGGGAATGCTGCCAAACTGTTTATTGTGGGGTGGTGTCTAGAGACACCATTATGATACGATCTCATGGATTTTTGGCGAGCCCGAGAAAGTAAATGCTCGATGGTGCTTTCAATTTTAGAGAGTCTGAAAGCATGAAGAAGACTCCAGTGGGGGCTCCTTTTCATTGGTAGTCTCCTGTGCCTGAAAAAGGATAAAAGTATACATATGAGAGATTTCCCATCCTGTAGGGGATGAGAGACTTCTTTATCGTTGGTATTCCAATCAGGCTGGAGAAGGTTAAACCTATACTGACTGGATGGTCGTTCAGATACTTTTCCAAGCATGAATGAAACCAAGTTTGCTCAGAAATTGTTTCTTGATGAAACGGCTGGAAAAGAGCTTAATGGCAACTAGTGGTGAGCTTTTCATAAAGTGCAGCCCCTCTGCCCGAGAAAGCATAAAAGTATGTAGAGGGGAACGGTGTTGGCTTGAATGTACCAAGGAGTTCCTATTCAATTAATGGTCTACATAGTCTGCAAAAGGAGGTAAACGAGACGATGTAGATGCCCTTTCCTATACTCTAGCAAGCAGGAGAGGAGGCAGCTATGCTCGGCTATATTTTCATTGTTTTAAGGAGTCAGAAAAGATCTTAAACAAAAATCTAGTGTGGTCAACCAACTGCAGTAGCACGAGTGGTGCCCCATGTCGGGATGGTGGATAGAGGTCCAAAGGTAATCCACATAGTATGGATGGAGCAGAAGGCTCTCAAACATACTAATACATGCGTGGGATAGATCGCAACAAAGGATCGTGAGTTAGTGCAGCAGAGGCACACAAACCGAGGTGGCTTTCGAATAGAGGTCAAGAGAGCGTGTGTGTGTGTTGCGGTGGATGAACTTGACTACATGCGATGTGAGTGCAAATTCGAGGGCACTTATATGCGAAATACATGCAAGAAAAATAAACTGTTTTGTGGACAATGGTGCAGCGGTCCGCATAAGGTGCGGTGGATGGAAAAGACAACTATGTGTTTAAATACAAAAAATAAAGGTAAAAATTACAGTCCTTAATGGGCGGTGGCCCGACAACTTGTATGGGTAGCGATCGGGAAGTGTGATGCAAGTACAGGTCCATAGACACTCACATTGTCATGTCATGGCTCGTAAATCGAGGTGACTGGTGGGAAATGGTCATGAAATTGATTTATTAAACATGAGATGATGGTCTCAGAAATGGAAATTTGAGCCCGGAGGTGTGAGAGGTGTCCCGAATCGGTTCCAAGTGACTTTGGATTAGTAGCTAATGGTGCCGCCCCTGATTTGCACTAAAGAAAACATTGAAAAACAAGAAAAATAAAATGAAGTGACTCATTGGTGATGTTAAGCGTAAAATTTCTTGAGGTAGAGCCCATTGCGGGGGTTCTCCAAGAGTTGTCCATCCGAGTCAATGAGGGTGTATGCCCCTTTTCCGAGGCAACAGTGGATGACGTATGGGCCATACCACATTGACTCAAGCACTTTCGCTAGATGGATTGAGTTCATCTTCCTGTAGAGAATGAGTCCTCTTAGAAATATGATGACACCGAGTGAGATGATGGGTTTGAGTCGGATTAGTAGCCTAGTGGGGCTGACTCTATTGCATTGATGCACTTAGGGGTTTTTTTTTCGCTTATGTGTATCCTGCTGAGAAAGCATATGTGGATTCTGATTTTTTATTGGACATGTTTTGGACATGGGACTGATCGATTTATATATATATATATATATATATATATATATATATATATATTTTGATGCATGTGGATGCGCTTTTATGGTTTTATTATGTGAGTCTTTTTATTATGATGTGGAATGCAAATGTCTATGTGATGTATTATTACACTATGTGTGTAATTTTTAGACATAGTTATGCATGACGTTATGGTTGTATGTTTCCTATATGTGGTTGTGGATGTGCCAATTTAGAATATCGTTAGCCATTTGATCTATGACACTATTGAGGTTCCTGGTAACATGTGTGAATGTGTTGGATTCAAATGTTCTAACCATCTGTTTAGTGCGTAGGTACTTTCTAAAGAGGCAGGGATCACGCACTCAGTAGTGGTTATTAAACTGAGATACAAGCAGCTGGGAGTCTAAGAAGACATTGAGATGGTAAATTCCTAATTGGAGAGCGGTGGCCAAGAGACCATTGACACCATCATACTCTGCCTGGTTGTTGGTTGCGGTGCCCACGCATATTCCATCGATGTGGATCAACTCGTACGATGGGGAGTAAATTACCCATGCATCCAAGGTGAGTTTCAGGGACCATCTGCGAATCCCATATACCTATCTGAGGTGTGCTCCATCTGAAGAAATGAGAGGAAATGATACATAACACTCAATTTGGAAAAAAGTGTAAAACAAAAAATGGAAAGACTATAATACAAGTTGGAATGTTGTCACTCAAAGGGGTGGCATTAGAGAGAAATTTGTTTGTACTTTCCAAGGATCAGTGGTCATTCCTTTGTGTGACATGATGAGTCCTTGTAGACAGTCCATGGGGACACAAAAAACACACTTGAATGGGTTCAAGCGGATTCTACACTAGCGACATCGCATGAAGACTTGTCGCAAGTCATCTATGTGTTGTGTTTTCTTCTGCGACCGCATGATGAGGTTGTCGAAACAAGCCAACATGATGTGAATGAGGTCGCGAAAGTAGTGTGTCATGGCATGCTGGAAGGTGGATCCAGCATTTTTTAGGCTAAATGGCATGACTCAGTATGAAAATGTGCCCCATGGGGTTGTGAATGTCGTCTTGTAATGGTCTTCTTTCTGGATTTAGATTTGCTTATATCCAGAAAACCATCCATGAAGGAGAAGGCTTCATGTCTAGTGCATGCATCGATGATATGGTCGATGAAAGGTGTGGGGAAGTTGTCTTTGGGACATACCTCATTGAGGTTGTGGAAGTCTATGCAAACGCGAATGGTGCCCTATTTTTTATTCACGGGAACAGGATTAGAAACCCAAGTGGTGTATGCAATGGGATAAATGAAGCTGGCTATGCGCAGCTTCTCTATCTTGGCTTTCACCGTAGCCACTTTGGATGGATGGATGGGACATTGATTTTGGTGCACGAGAGCCACATTAGGCCATGTGTCAATGTGGTGTTCCACGATGGATGGCTCTAATTTGGGAATTTTGGTGTAAGACTAGGTGAAGATGTTGCGGAATTCTTGGAAGAGAGCTTTGTAGGCATTGACCTCTTCTGGGGACCAAGATGCCCCCAGCATGATTTCTTCAACATTCTCAGGATTGATTGAGATGTCGATTTTAATGGTTGGTGAAATGTTCACCATATTCCCTTCTTTGAAGGCATCTGGTGCTCGGATAGGGTTCTTGAACTAGTCGACCTTCCCATGGATGAAATCTTTGGTCTCCACAGAAAACTGGTCAGACTACGACACAAGTTCTTCAGGGAGGAAGAACGAGTGATGGTGCATGTCATCCCATGGATATTCTAGGGTTGTCAGAGATTCAAGTATCTCCTCATCGTTGCTGAAGCAATGAAGAGATAGGTCAGATGGACCATCCATGGAGGAGGATATGAGCGGGTCGGTGGAAATGGACATCATGTAAATGGACATGGTGTCTGACAAAGGAGGTGGTGGGTGAAATTATTCGATCAAGGTGATCTTAGACTTAAGGGAATCTTGATGGAGGTTAGCGAGAGCAATTCAAAATTTGAGCAAGTCTTGGCAATGGTGGTAGTAATGTCCATACAAGCCACAAAGGGCACAAGCATGGTTTGTCCTCAATGCCTTGTTCCTGACTATCGACGCGGTTGGGAGTTCAACCACGGGGATCTTTTTGTTTGTATCCATGGCATCTAGTTGCGCATGGATCATTGGGATTTCAGGGAAGTTTTGAGTTGGATAGCCCTGTTGCTCATAGATGGCACAAGGTGGGACTTGTCATGGCTCTGTGATGGTTTTCGTGTTCTTGCCCCTAGCCCTTTTGAGTTGGGGCGGTGTAGGTGTGGGTACAGCGGTTGGCTTGTGCAAACCTGGTGGAGGGTGAGACTTGACTATGATGGGTTGCACTAGGCTTAAGACAACCTGGGGAATTGCTAGTTGAGTTGGTGGATCAAGATACCACATCGGAATTCCCAATGTAAAGTTGGGCAGGCTTAAGGTGTCCATGACCGGTATACTCATGACACTAGGTGGGGGAAAGAGGAAGGGAATCGTATGGACTGGAGATGAGCCCAAGTAAATCCCGACTGGTTGCATGTGGGGATGCGGTTGTGATTGCGGCTACATGTAATGTTGGTGTTGTGGCTATGAACAATGTTGTGGTTGTGGTTGGGGCTGCGGCTGCGGTTGCTGTTTGGGTGCAGCGGTGCTAGATGAGACCATGCACAAGTATGCAGTTTTATTTTGTGTCAGTGGTGGTGACACTAACAAGAAATGAGCCATCATGGTGGTATCAAAGAAAAACCCAAGGGCCCACATTCAACAATGGAGAGGCTGGTGTGTTGTCAACCATAGTGTTGGTTGCAGGGACGACATTGGTGTGTATGGTCGTCCCTTGCGACTCAATGGTGGTGATGGTAGGGATAACATTGGTAGGTGATGTTAACCCTTGCAGATCATGATAAGTGAGCTGGTCAACCGTCACAATCTTCCCTTCGTGGGGGAACATCATGAGATGGAAGACAGTTGATGCGACTGCTCTCATGGCATACATGTAACTCCTTCTGAGGAGGAGGTTGTATTTTAGTTTAGCGTTGACAACTTCTATGTCGATCAGCACTATCTTCTTGACTGACGTGATGGGGACATGGGGGAGTATTCCTTGGGCTTTAGTGGGATGTCCATCATAATCCCGTAGAGTTGTGGAGGATGGTTGTAGAATTGGTGATCCAAGTTTCTGCCAAACCAAGGTAGACATGACACACATGGATGCCCGCTCATCCACTATGCACCGATGCACAACCAATTTTTGGATGGACACCAGAATTTGGAAGGCGATGGTTGATGGCATGCATGGTTCCCCATTCTTCGTGTCAAATGTGATCAACTTGGAGTCAGAGGGGTCTACTACCCCTAGGGCGACTAGTAAGGCTTTCCGCTGTATTGGGCATGTTTTAAGTAGCTCAAGAGCAGACATGGCGGTTGGCGTTTGGGCCAAATCATCCGCAATGGTATAGCTGACTGCAGCTCTAGCTGTGGCATTATTGGAAACTCTGCATATCGGGGGGCATAGGAATGGGGATAACTAAAGAGGTAGGTTGACTTTCTTAGACATGGATGCTACTGATGAGTCAATAGGTTTGGTGGTGGTACCGTACTGATTCTGTCTAGTTTGCAAGTTGACCTCTTCAGTCGTCATGGCTAGCAGGTGGTGAACACCTGTTTCGGCTGTGGGAGGTGCCCCCGGAGCATTAGGATTGGGTTGGGGATTGGGTGTGGTTTCCACCAATCCTTGGACTAGTAGTGGGTTTTGAAGCACCATGGGGGGAGGTCCTTGTGGTGTCGAGTTGGGTTGGGATTGATTCGCAGTGTTGGCAGCCTGTTGGGCCTCCTTTTGAATATCCTGCTTAGTGCAACCCATGAGGGGACACTCGAATGTGTAGTGCCCATAAAAATCATAGAGTGTGCATGGTTGGTTTGTGCGCAACGGGCTGTTGCGTTGGTGCATTTTTTCGAGGGGGGTTTTGGGCTAGCCGGTTTGCCACGACATTGTTGGGAGGGTTCAGTTGTTGACCGCCTCCCTGTGGTTGGTTATTGCCTTGGTTGCGGGGCCGGTTAATTCTAGCTTTCCCTTGTTGATTATTGGGGGCAGGCTAGTTGGGATGATTTTTTTGTGCGAACACTTGTCCCAACGGAGCAGGTGGAGCGAGGGAAGGGGCTTGAATTCTTTGCACTGGAAGTGCATAGTAGATTTGTCGAGGTGGCGGTGCCACAAATATGGGAATTTTCCCCACATACTATTGTGTTGGCCAAGCCATGGCCTGATCATGCTGCGGTGGCATAGGTTGTGTGTAGGAAGTTGTTTCTCTGGATTGGGACATCATTCTTGCATAGTCCGGAGCTTGGTTCTGGTAAGAAACACTAGCAGTGTTGCTTGGTTGTGGTGTAATCGAAGGTGGTGTCTGTTGAGGCTGTGGCTGTTGGGAGACCGATCCTATGATGTTGTCTGTAGCATGGGATTCCCCTGGTGCATCACAGTAGGAGGTACTTGGATGGGGAGCATCTGGAATGATGATATACAGATATCCAGAATGAGCATAGATAAGGTCAAATTGTTGGGCCTTTAGTATGGCCTCTTCTTCAGATTAGGGATGTTTGGATGCGATGTCCTTTTCTATGGGTGGGAGCAAGGTCTTAAGGAACCAATCCAAGAATATCCTGTCGTCAAGTTGGATTTTACATAGGCTACGGCGTCGCCACCACTCATGGATATGGTCAGTGATATGAGTGGCAATGCAATGATGACAAGATAGCAGGATCTCCACCCCCTCGTCATATCTGACGGGGAGTTGGAAGTATTGTAGGAACATGAAGGCTAGGGAGTTGAAGTCTAGGTACTTGGCTTGTGGGAGCTCAATGTACCATTTAGCCATGGCACCTGTAAGGGTGAGTTGGAATAGTCTCAGCCTGATGGAGTCATCTACAATGCTGTTGGATGAGCACCATAGATGGAATGTCATTATGTGGTTTTGGGGACATTCCCCTACTTTTCCTTCAAACTTGGGGATGTCTGAAGGCAGCTTAGTTGGCATGGGTGGCCAAAACGCTTGGTGGCAGATGGGGTCATTTGTTAGTCTAGCCAAATTAGGCAATTTAAGACGAGCCATGAAGGGAATATTTGACCCCAATTTGATGTGGGATAGGGCTGTGATGGTGGTGGGGTTGGGAGGTGCATAATGCATTTGGACAGCTGGGGGCGCTTGCGGTGGCACCATTGCGGATGGGCCAATGCCCCCAAGTGTTGTGGGTATGACAATATGAGTGGCGGGTATAGTGCCCCCACGTATGACAGTAGGGGTAATGTAAGTGGATGGTCCACTGCCCCCTGTGTGATAGGAGGGGCAGTGTGTGTGGAAGGGCCACTACCCCCATGTGCTGCAAGTGGGCTAGCTTGGCTGGTCACTATGGGTGGTGGCAACTGACTAATGATAGTCTGCATGATTGTGCTTTGGCCACTTGCTAGGTTGTGGGTGACAAGTTGTGGTGCAGACATGGGTCCACTTGCTAAGGTTAGGCCGAAAAATGGATTCGAGTTGGCACCAGCCATGGGGCTTGATTGTGCGGTGTGGAGGTCTTGTTCAGACTGATATTGGTCTGAATCAAAATTAGAGGATGTGTGGCCCTCTAATGGTGTGGGAGATCGCTAAGAACGGTTTCGATGATGTCGATGGAGTGTTCCAAATTCTGGTGGTTCGCCTCTTAGGCGTGAGGAAGAGTGTGAGGGATCAATTGTGCTATATTTTATCAAACAGATGGGAATGATATTTGGACCCCGGTTTCAGTTGCTTCCTATTGGCTATAGGTGGTCACTCAGCCACCAAGACTACTAGAAGACAACGCTTGGCTTTTTCCTTTGAGGTGTTTCTACTCAATCGGAAGGGGTCATTGCTTGTTTCGCTTGGCAATTCCTCTCAGCAGCCAGCTACTTTGGGGTTCCTGTGGTACTCCTCACAATGATTTTTTAAGCAGATCCCAAGTACTTCCCATAGTTGAAGTAGTCAGGAACTTATGTCCTCAAAGACTGCAGAGTTGTTTTTACTTAGTGTAAATTGGTAGATTTTAAGGCTCACTCAGCATCATGAACTGAGTTGGGTTAATTAGTTGGTATGGTGTATTTGTTTGTTTGTTTTTTTGGTATTTGGTTGCTGCAAATGGTTTATTATTTCATCATGGTAGAGTTCATGTCATTGTGTTTGTGCATGAAAGTATTGAATAATTAGAAATTGTGAACAAATACAATGATTAAACCTGAATGTTTGCTGGCCAAACTAGATGTCTACCTCACACTGATATTCCTCTTCAACCAAGAGAAGGTGCTGAGCTCTCAACACAATGGGACTAATCCCATCCGTAGATTGTCAGGTCACTTCCCGGATGCTAGGTTGGTCAATAGGGAGGACGCTTAGCACCATGAGAAGCCCTCCTTCTCTACCCCCTCTACCTTCCAGGTCATCCAGTTTTAGTGGTTTGGAAATATATAAGTGGAGTGCCTAGATCTATACGATCTTGCCCTTTGTCGTATCCCAGAATACCCCAGAGGGTGATGACTGGGTAGAGGAAGAAGGGTAAGAAGACAGTTTGTTTTCAGGTTGATTTTAGTTAGTCTAGGTTCATTTGATTAATCCATTAACATTTACTTGGCATTTACACATTGTTTATGAAATAAATTGTAGAAAATGAAAACATAAACTAAAATTGACTTGCAGTGTTGGACAAAGGCAGGTGAGCCGCACTGAAAGTCCTATAAAACTGAAATTTAACTATTATTAAACTAAAATTGAAGTCCTGTTTGACAGGTCGCACATTTTTGATCAAATCTGGTGAGGGGGGCGCAAGATGTTTTTAGAAACAGGCGAGGGGGTCACACAGAATGTAGAAACAGTCATAGACTGAGTTTCTAGGTTGAAGTCACACTTATCGAGGGATTAAGTGCACCCTAGGTGCACCTATTTTCCCATTAAGTGCGCCCTCCCCACACTTTTGGCCCCGATAAGAGAGCCCTGCTTCGGATCTATGGTTTTTTGTGAGGCAGAGTCAAATTTGGCCTACAGCAACTTGTGATGTGGCCAATATGACTCGGGTTTACCTAGAAGAGGCTTTGGCAGTACTGAAAACAGAAAATAAACTGAATTTAAAGTGGATTTAACAGGAAATTTTGAAAACTATGGTCGCCAGTTTTGTAGCACGGATTTGTCCTTGCTACAGGGGTAGGAATGGCTCCCTTATTCCTATAGTACAAAAGGGTAGGTTCCTATTGGTGGGTAAATGTAGAAAATAAAATGTAATGTAAATAACAGGAATGAAAGCTAAGCTAAGAACAAAAAGAAGAAAATGGAGAAATAATGGTGAACCCATCTGCACACAAGGGTTAGGGTTCCACTTCCAAAGACCTGCAAACAAATCCTAAGCTACAATAAACTGAAATACCTGCAAATAGAAATAAGGGTTAGAAAGCAAAGAAAATTAAGAAGCAAACAAACAAAGCATGAAAGACAAGCTATACCTTCTCTAATGGAAATGGGCAACCATGCCCTAGCTTGTGGAAGCACCTCTCTTGGATTGGGAGCAATGGCTCAATGGAAGTGGAGGAGAGGGAGTGTGGGTTGCTTGAGATGCAAAGGTCTCAAGGCATCTACGGGAAGCATAACAATAGGCAAGGGAGAAGTGTTTTGAGAGTGAGCCCCCACCCTCCTTTTATAGCTTTTCCAAGGGGTTTTAGGGTTTTAAGCCCTTGGTCAAGGATTTAGCCTTTTTTTTGGGATCTTAGCCCCTTCCACCCTAACTTTAGCTCCTTTTAGGGTTTTAGCGCCTTTTGGGGGGCTTTAGCTCCTAAGAGACTATTTTGGGCTCCTTTTTGCGGTTTTTAAGCCCTTTTCTTCATCCTTAGGCTATTTTGAGCATGTGGGGGTCTAATGGAGTGATATGAGGGAAAGAACCCAACCAAGGAAAGAACCTAGTTCCCAAAACGACTGAGTACAATCAAAAGGAAAGAGAAACCATGGTTGGCCTACCTAGCAAACAAGTCGTAGTCGATGGGCTGGTCCAACACTTCCACGGCAGCACCCCAAATGCATGAAATTCCGACAGCTAGGCATAGATGCACAGTTTGACTCGATAGGGACAGCAAGCATGAGTTCACAAGGGTAAACAATAAAATAATAACCTCATCCTATATATAGACTTTGATGAAAAAAATGTCGACAAGAAAACTTCATCGGTAAGTGGACTAACTACGGATTGAGCGATTAGTTCGTCAAGGAGCCGCAACGATGGACGATGGATAGACTCTGGTCTACATAATGTCGTCGAGGCAAAACACTAAGTGCTTCCGTAATCACGCATCGGATAGTGGAGCCACTAACTAGTAAGGTATCCTCAGATGAACCAACTAAAATGGCGGAACGATAGTGTACTGTGCAGCTGCAACAACGAGATTCATACAGCCTAAGGGTTCCGCGGAAAAATAAAATGTCAGCAAAATAAAATATTAAAACTACAGCATCGAACATCAGAATTAGTACAACATCGAATGATTAGTTCGCTAAGAGGTCGCAGCGATGAAAAACAATCAGACAAAGGGATCTGCAGCAAATCAAACATATCGGCGAAAACCAGAACAAGCCATCGGTGAGTAGAACAGTTATACGTCAGATGGTTAGTCTACTGAGGAGCCACAATGGTGGAAAACAATTAGACTAAGGAATCCGCTTAAAGTCAGAAACCATTCCAAGAGAAGAAAGCAAAAAAGAAAATCACAAAGTAAAAAACCATGGCATCGAAAGAGATAAGAGCTAACCGTTGGAACATCCAGCATTTAGCTTTTGCAACGGCAGTTGCATAGAGAACTACAGCCCCAATTCATTGTTCAAATGCCTTCGGTAGTGAAAAAGGAAAATATCAATAAACCAAAACTTCAAGTTCAAGTAAATAAAAGATAGTCATTCACTTCCAAAAATGGTAAACAATTTATCTCAATTCAACCTCAGAAGATCCAAAATTGTAGCAGAGGAACAACAACGTTCAGCAATCCAAAACAAATCCAGGCAAGATAAAATTAAAAGGAGGGTCCAAAATTTTTAGAAAATTTGGGAAATAGTTGCAGCTACAACAATTGGCGACTACCTGGTGAACCTAGATCTCTAGATAACTTCTTCCTTAAGTAAGAGACTTCTTGAAAATAAAACCAACATGTTGAATTCTTCTAGATGTTTGGATTTCCCAAATGGTAGTAATCATTGATGATAGTCCAACTCAGGAAAATGGAAACCAAGATTTCAAAGTCAATATAACTCTTTCAAGGATAATAATATGAGTTTCATTTATTACCTCTGTCTTCGGGTAGCTTCCAATTAGGACACCACAGGATTTTAACATATGGTAAACAGAAATATTCATTTGTTCCTCATTCCCATGCCATTTTGCACTTTTTGTGCTTTGTTGGACTTTTGTCCTTTCATTTGATTCCTCTTGCATGCCTTTCTTTCTGAATTTTTATTCAAGCTCCTCTATCCATAGTGTCCTTTTGTGTGAGAGTTGTATTTAATTTTCAGCTCACATACGGAGAAGAACTTTTGGCAATTTTGTACTCATATGATTCAGTACTTTGTTTTGATACATATTTCCTTCTTAGGAGTTTTTGACTCTTATTTGCCTTTTGGATTTCAATTCTTGGCATGGGATCATTTATATATAATATACTGTTTACCTTGCTTCCTTTTCATGGGTCTTTTGTTGTTATCCCCTAAGACATTTTTAAATGTGAGATGGATGGAGCCTCGAAATAGTACTCCAGACCTTTTGATCCTGATTTATTTTACAAGGATTAAGTAGGACTTCAATGTGTTCATAGCCATTCAGGAAAACTGTTAAACTAGAATAAATTATTTCAGATAACACAATAGTACACAGTCTTATAATCAAGGATTTAAGTTAATCCAGAATTCTGATGCTCTCCATGCAACCAAAAGTTTTCCTCTTTTTATTGAAATCAATCAAAATATAAACTAAAAAAAAAGCAATAAAATAAATCAAAATAAACAAACAAATCAATTTATTTATGTACAAGGTAATCAAGAAATAAAAAATCAAGAAAGATAAAGTTTGAGAACTAAACCACTAACTGGTGAGTCCTCTACCCAGCCCTATAAATCTGGCAACTTGTAAGTTAAGGGGCTAGGCTTGAATACAAAATGAAAAAGACCTAACCATTATCTAATTCTACTGTACTTGAATCAAGAACTACATCTACTCATTTACAATCAATCTCATTAGCCCATGAAAATCGAAGGATATCGGGCTGGGTTTCTGATGCAAGGCTAGCTTCTTGTACTTGGTAGTCCCTCGGTTCTAGCTCAATAAGATGATTTCCCAAAATAGAATTCACTGGTTCATTTTTTTCTTCCAATTGAGTAACATTATGCTTCATGTGGGGCTCTCTTAATATTTTATTCTGGTTTGGACTTCTCTTTTGAGGAAACCACAAATGTGACCAATCTAAAGAAAAATACCCATTTAGTCTCACTGACCAGTCTCGATTCAAAATAAGTCCATAACCATCAGGTATGTCTGCTACCACAATACCAACATACTGACATATCTTTTCATTTTCAGATAGACGAATCAAAACATCCTCCATTTCCCTGACTACTTTCACATTGGTCTTGTCTAACTGAGTAACCTCCCAGGTAGTAGGTTTAGTTTGTCCATTAATATTTTTGTAGACTACAAGTGGCATAACATTTACTGATGACCCTGCATCTACTAGACAATTGTGCACATTATGGTTCAAAATCTCCAAAGTCAGTAGGAATGGTGGGGTTTTGAACCTAGTCTTACCTCCCACACTTTCTTCAACAATTTCTTCTATAGGTTGGTTGTTAGTGGGAAGTTTTTCCTCTGGAACTTCAGGTGCTTTGACATAATTATCTTTGTCTTCAATAGGTTTAGCAGGCATGTTGACTTGTTTCGGATCTTGGATGCTAATGGTAAGTTTAGGTATTTCATCATACGTGTTGTTCTTCTGTATTTTCTTCATATTGTCTTGAAACTTCTTAATCTTTGGAAGTATTAAATTGTCTTTATTTAACAAATCTTGGATTTTTGTTGTCATGTTTGTTTCTGATATCTCCTCATGTTTTAGGGTACCTTCGTCTTCTGTATCAAAAAGTGAGACACAGTCCCATACCACTAGAGCATCATCCTCTTGATTTTCTGTGGATTTTTTACCCTTTTCTTCCTCATCATCAGCTTCTGTTAGTTTAGAATCGAATAGATGATTCATTACCAATGTCATTGAATTGATCCATTGAGGGAAAAAATTTTCTGAATGGGGCTGTTGATGAAAGGTGCAAAAGTTATCCATACCCACCTCTGTTAAGTTCATTGATGCAGGACTATGTGGAGGAGGTTTATGTTGATTGTTGTCCTCTCTCCTCTTATAGTAAGGCTTATAAGATTTATGATCTTCCTTTTCCTTTTCCAAATCTATAATTCTGTTGGATAGCTTCTGCATCATTTTCAACATTCCTTCAAAGTCCTATGACTACTCCTCCTTAGGCTTAGACAATAATAAGGCTTTCTTTCCAAAAGTTTTTTCTCCTGACTGCTTAGGATAATCTTCTATGATTTCCTTTTCAACTTATACTCTCTCAGCTTCTTCATAAGTCTCTGATAACATAGGTTTGACTTGCATCTTAGCAAACATGGCCAAGTCAGGCCCTAGAGCTAAAGTATAGTATTCAATCAAAACTTTATCAGAAGGATTATCAGTTGCAGAAAAATTCTTAAGATAAGCAACAAACCTTTGGATAAAACTATGCACCTTTTCTTTTCTCTCTTTCTTCAAAGCACATAACCCTTTCATTATAGCTGCATGCATTTTCTGGGATGCATACTTACATTTGAATATTCTTTCAAATGTGTCCCAGTTAGTGATTGAGTTTATAGGCAGAGAAAAATACCATGAAGCTACTAGTCCTTTCAGGGTATGTGGAAATAATCTACAGACTACATCTTCATGTTCTCTAGCCCTTAGTCCTTCTATGGCCAAGTAAAAACTTTGCAAATGATCATCTACTAAAATATTTTCACTGGGGTCAAATTTAGGCAGCATTTTCTCAAAATCCTGAGGTAAGTCATGCAAAGGGGATGCCAGGTTTAGAGGTGACCTAGCCCTCCAAGCAGGTGGATTTGGTGGGTTGGGTTGCTGATTTGCGTTTACGCCTGCCATGATTCTGGGTGGAGAATGAGGTGGTCAGTGAACAGGGGTTTGAACAGGTGAATAGAAAGGTGTATTGTTAGCTGGAATATTTCACCTCCTGCGGACAGCAAGGTGTTCCACTGGTCTGAATGGTTCAGATCCAAAACAAATAGAGGACAGAGGTTGAAGACTCTCCCTAGACATTGTAGATATCTGGAATATGAGGCTTTGATAGCCCACCTATGTACCTGCAATTAGATCAACACGAAACAAATCAAAGCAACCAGAATACGATCTACTAATCTATGCTACTGACTAAGGAATATAGCAACATATATGTGAAATCAAACAACAACAACATATGTGGGATAGAAATCAACTTGCATTAAAGAAATATGAAGAAGTTTACAACCAAGCCTTAGTGTTGACATGCATCTCCATGAAACCAAACATTCTCATCCCCAAAATCTCTGAATCTAGCTCTTTATGTTCTCCCCAAATGGTCTTGGGCCAAGTGATCAATCCAACAGCATAACAATACCTCAAGTGTTCTCTCCTCAACCATCGCTATGAGCTCATATTTATAGGGCTTTAATGGATAGAGTAGGTTGAGAGATTAGTGGGTGAGGTGGCCTCTAATATCCTAGGATGAGGGATCTTGAGCTCAACTAACCCACAATAGTAGGGATAAGGGAGGACACAAGGCTCACCATCTAGAAGCCTCGAGAAACTTCCCTTTTTCCCTTTTTACCTAGGGTACCATGTTTCTTCTTCTATGATAGAGAAATTCTGGTAATAACCACTTATGGATCAAGGGAAATAAGTGGTGGCACCGCTTGTGGGAAACAGAGGATAGGCGGTGCGCACATGGGTACCACTCCTAAATAAAGGGGCATTTGCAGTGCTGGGATTTTTCATGAAAGATTGATGAAAAACCATTAGTTTCCACTCTAGAATCTAGGATTCAGGGCAAGTAGGTATGTCAAATGTCTTATCACATGATGGTGACAGGATTTTGGTATAACAGGATGCCCCACAAAGCATGAGTCTTAGAGGGATACAATAAATGAGAGCTTTGAGAACAAGTCATTGCAATGAGATGAAAATGTCGTCCTGATCAGAGCATGTTGTCAAGTAGGAATATGTAGTACATCAGTATGTTGAATCATAGACACAAGTAACCAAACTCATGGCTGCAGACCAATACAAGGTAGATCCATGAGAGGAATAAACAAGCATGGCTACTAGAATACAACATAGACCCATGTGATAGAGGACTCAAACTTGGACATAGCTACCAGACATACAACATAGATCTATGTCATACAGATTAAAATTTGAGCATGTCCACGACCATACAAATGTGGATCCATGCTAGATATACAAAACTCCATCGCAACCTGGGGAAATCAATGAGAGATTTTAACAAATACCCAGGGTCTTCATCTCGTCTTCCACAAAATACAATTCTATCCATGTGATTACAATGATCTGAAGTCGAACATGGTAGAAACCACTTGATTACCGACCAATGATGTGAACCATTAACAAGTGTGAGGGAGATCACCATTAATGTCAATGATTCCCAAAGTAATCTAGTACAATCTACTGAGTGTGAATAGATGTCCTGATGTCGAACACCCAGTTGATTCTATCGATCAAAGGTCAATAATGTGAACCTATGTCAATAGCGAGAGAATCTATCATTAAGGCATACAGATCTCAAGGTATTAAATATTGTTTCTAAGACTATTTCCTAGATGATGAGCTGACGTTGTGGGAATAGTCTTGTCGAAGGAGGGCCATGATGAGTCCCACATCTATGACATGAAACTCAGAACATAGTTCTAGAATGATGTGCATGTAGTAACCATATGACTGACTCAAAGATACTGACACAAATACTGTGTAGACCGCAGAGATAAACTTATTCAAATCCCCTTTGAACATCGGGCGGCACGACAAAAAGACTTGGCAGCATGAATAGATGGGACAGACACACAATGCGACATTGGACAATGCATTCTTTTGAAAGACTCAAAGGATTGACATGACTCATGAAAGTGGATCATCATGGAGATCAGCTGAATACCCAATTGACTGACATGATTGTGCAGACAAGTGCCATGTTAAAAGGTAATGACAAACAACTACTATTATTTGCAAAATGATTCCCTTCCAATTTCCCCCATCATGATTGATGAGTGCCTCTTTTCGGTTTTACGAGTTCAAAGAGGGTAACAAACACTCGATATAGCTTATCAGAAGACAAGTCCAGACTCATATATTTTATGAGCCTGAGAGAGGAGGGGTTTGTTCCCAAAGTGGGTCCTTCAATGTTTAATTGAACGAATCCACTAAAAGAAAACTCAGTATTGTTCATGTTTAGAGAGTCTGAACGAATACGAAAGAAGACTCCAAAGGGGTCCTTTTTTGTATGATTTTAGTCTCTAAGGCCTGAAAAAATGTAAAATCATACCTTAGAGAACTCTTCTAGTCATGATTGGCTGGAGTGTTCCTTTTTCGTAAGTAGTCCTATCCAAACCAAAAAAGAGATAACCTACCGTCAGATGGACGACTCTTTAAATACTTTAACAAGCGTGAAGAAGACGAGATCGCTCGACCATCTTTTCGTATTTAGGGAGCCTGAAAAGGGTTTAAAGAGAACTCCATATGTTTTCTTTAAACAATGTCATATTTTACGATCCTGGAAAGAATAAAAAATGGACTCGATGACTTTTTCATGTTTAAAGAGCCTAAAAAAGAGGTGAAAAGAGGACTCGATAACACTTCTTTACACAATGTTATATTTTACAAGCCTGGAAAGAAACTTGAACTGGACTCGGAACTTTGATACTAGATTTTAACGAGCGTGACGAAGTGTCGTAATAAACGTTCGAAGACCTTTTTCGTTTTATGAAAGTACGAAAAATCCATAAACAAACTTTCCAAAGATTCTTACAAAAGTTCTCTTATCTTGCAGAAAACTCGGAAACAAGTGTTAAATGCATTCAAAACCAACATTAAGGGATTATGACAGATAAACTTTGACCAAAATATGATTTTATATCAAAACTATAGCAATTCAAACCCAAAAAATACCTATATAAGTCAAGTAAATAGTAAAAATCAAAACATTTCACTATTTACCTCTAGCAAAGAGCACTTGGAGCCTTTTTTAGCTAGATCTTCTACAACTGATATCGGGAGTTTCCACTGTCCATTTTTGGCACCGTTAGTCACAGGTAACATCTAAGACCTTTATCTTTCATTTCATAGTTTCTATTTCAAGATTTGGTGGGGTTTTGGGCCTATATGGAAAGCCCTAAAACTCAATATGCAGGCACTGCGTCTATCCCTTACGGGATATGTTGTACCACCCGCGAAACGCGCCAACACCACAGCAGACAGGCGGTGCCACCACCTGTCTCTAACGGGGCACAAGCGGTGTCGGCCGTGGAGAACTTGAACTAATGATATGGGTAGGAAAAACTCATTCTTTTGATTTGCAATGATTCAAGGATGATTCTAATGCATACCATTGTTGTTTTTGGCAGGTCTAGGTGACTCAAAACATGGTGATATGGAAGGAAAGAACACATGATGATGAGGATGCTGCTACTCAAAGAAATGTGGGTTGTATTTCCACACTACAGGACTATGGGATACTGAATTTCTTCCGGACCCCAAGCATGGTGTCCCATGAGAGATTACTGGAACACATACTGCAGATGTGGAATCTAGAACAAAAGTATTTCAAGGTGGGGGCACATATACTTATAGTGGAAGTAGAGGATATCTACTTCCTAATTGGTCTATTGAGACGGGGTGCCCCCATATCACTGATAGGTTCCCGTGGTGTGGATATTGTTACCAGAGAGCTTATAGATTGGCACTGTGTAGCAAGGACAGGTAAATCAGGGAAAAATATCCCCATCAGGGTAGTGATAGATAGGGATCTACAGATCATTCTGTTTACCATGCAGAGGGTTGCTGAGAGTCAGGGTGTACACTAGGCTTCCAAGGCACACATGATGTATGCTATAGAGGCCATGGCACTTACAGTGTTCAACTAGGTGGAAGCAATGCTTCCAATATTCAAGGATCAACTGACTAAATGTTGATAAGGAGAGCTGAAGCAGTTTGGCTTTGGTTCCATCTTGGCCTGCCTCTTCTTCAAGAAGGTTCCATAGATGAGGCCCCAGGTGAATTTTTGGAGTCTGAGAGCACAGGATCCCCATATGCTGAGGCGGGTCTAGGAAATTTCTCACACAAGAGAGGGTAGGGGAAGGGTGAAGTTTGGTGATTCGTTCTTCAGATGGCTACAGGATCAAATGCTTATGGTTGAGGACTACGCCTATGTAGGCACGGACTTCACAGGAGATCCCGGCCTACCACTCCCACCTAGAGGGCACTGGGGTGACATCGGTAAGAAGCAAAAAACCCTAAAATGGACAAAATGTTTTTATGTTTTTCAAAGTTTTATATTTTTTATGATAAGTGATGAGACATGTTTGTTCTCATGTAGATGTTGGAGTAGCGAGGCCTGGAAGAGTGTTGTAGCTGATTTTACCACACCTGGTGAATCACACTTGTATGTCCTTCCCTTGTCCCTATGAAGACTCCTTAAACCCCTTGGACCATTTTTTGTCCTTTGATGTTTCCTGGACCATCCCTAAAAACATGTGAAAATTTCTATACGCAACTTTTAAACCCCTTATCGTGTATATACACGGGTTTGACCTCTAAAACAACGTACATCAGGATGTGTACAAAAATCCAAATCCTTTTGGAGTTTTCCTTGACATGGATCCAAATCACTTGTATCCTGGCCTTCCATATGCCTTGAGATCACTTAGATTTGACCTTTCATTACCCCATTGAAAAGCTATATAAGGAACCCTTTGGATACATTGAAGGCATTAGAGAATTGAGAGCAAAGAAACTATAGTCCATTGTTGTCGAAACTTATTCTTGAGTCTGCATCCCTTTGTCCCTTGGAGCACTGTGGTGTTATTCCCAAGCTTGCCTTTTGCTTGTGAGCTTGCTATTGAGATATGGAGGATTGAGGTGGTGGAGGCCCAAGTGGGGGATTCAGTTTCTGGAATTCACAGACGTGCCGACAGAGGTTGTATTCATTGTAATCTTTGCTTTTATATTAATAGAAATATCTTTTCCTCTACAATAATGTATATTTGAATGAATATTTTATCCATGGATGATTTCAAATGCTTATACGTTGTTGATTATATATGCCAGAGTAGATGTAACACCAATATATATAGAATGCTTGTATTGTTTATTGATTGTTGAGGAAGTAATTTATCAATTAAAGCTGAAGTTGGAAAGCTCAACGAGGATCTACTTCAATCATCCGGAATAAGGTACGAGTTTTGATCCTTGAGTGTTAGATATTTCATTTCTCTTGCATATTGGAAAGGATTGATTTCTGGAGTCAAGTTGTCTGTTGTGGTACCCCAAGCCATAGGAATTTCTCTCCATAACAGAATTGGTGACTCCACTAGGGAGTTCCTAGTAATTGTCCTTTGGGGATTTCTATCGACATTCAATGACTTTGAATTGCTCTTACTTCTCTATTTCTGTGTCGGGTCTGGGGGCATGTTTGCCTGGTAGTGTCTGATTGGTGTGAATTTTGTCTCAAATTGTTTGTTTGCCTTTATTTTTATGCAGTTTTATTCCCGTACGTGATGTTTTAACTCACAGTCACGTATATACGTGGGTTTCACTGATATATCCGTGTACACACGCGGGTTTACTGCGAACAGTCGCGTATGCCCTTGGGATTTCCTTTTAGAGGAAGATGGATTGTTGTTGGGTGAATTTAAATGATTGCTGACTCTCCTTTGATACTGCTAGAGTCTGTATACACCTCTATTTCTAACCAGAGACGTTTCTTTTAGGGTAAAATTTATTTTTTAAGAATGTTCTTGTCATTGCATTTTCGATTTTTTGTTTTGGGATTAGTGCATTAGATTTATTTTACCTTAGTACTTTTCTTGAGTGTTGTTTGATTGTGCTTGTAGAGTTTTGGGGTTGTAGAATCATTCTTTTGCTTTAGTATCTCATTTTTATTTCAAAAAATCCAAAAATATTTGCTTATTTGCATCATTATGCATTGCATTTTTGCATTTTGCATGGTACTTACACTAGATTTGCTTTGAAGTATTAGTCAAGATTTCATATAGGAATGATTGCACTTATCATTTGAAGAAAAAAATTGCATTTCACATAGTAGGATACCCTGTTTTTCATGGACAAAATGCATTTGCATTGATTGTTAGGTGTGCATTTTGCTTCATGTTGTGTCATAACACCAATGGTTGCACGGTCATCTACCTTTTTTGAGTACTAAATCCAATTAAAATCAACGCTTAATTAAAATGAACTACATTATTTTATTTGATAGGGTTCACGAACAGGATTAGGCTTTAGGGTCTTGGAATAGTTCATTGTGAGTAAATTCTCCAAGACCACTAAACAACAACATGTATGTGTCTGTCCAGGTGAGAGTGTGAAATTCCTTGGTATAATTGGTGTTTCTCAGGATCCTCCTCTCAAAAGGGAGTTAGGCATGAGGAAGTGTGAGTAGTTATTGATTTGGATGACCCCTAGTCATAACTAAGTAGCACCAGAGATATTACAGGATTGTATTCATATCTGGGGGCTCTTTCGAATGTTTTAGGATTTGCTACCCTGCCCATAAAGTCAATCCCGCCCGTATGGGTGTCCTGGCCAGGTTGGGGTCAGACAGCACAGTCACTTTACGCGTTGAAGATGAGGGAAACAATAATTTGTTACGTACCTCTGCTTGTTGTGTATGGGAGTCTCAAGCCTCTCCTAGGCGAGACATACCTGCTTCATTCGGGAGATCACTTATCCTACCCTTGATTGCTTGTGTTTGGCTTTAGATTTTATTGGTATATACTCTGTGCACATTAGCTTGCCTAGGGTTTGCGTAGTTAGAGAGTATTTTTACATTTTTTGAGTCATTGTGGATTTGGGTGCGGCC
Source organism: Pseudotsuga menziesii (assembly GCA_001517045.1). Classification (NCBI taxonomy): domain Eukaryota; kingdom Viridiplantae; phylum Streptophyta; class Pinopsida; order Pinales; family Pinaceae; genus Pseudotsuga; species Pseudotsuga menziesii. The sequence continues at coordinate 145,491 of LPNX010213974.1, forward strand.
CCTCGCTGTTCTCGTCATTTAGCAGGACTTCCACCTTCTACATCTCCTCCTCCTTTGGGAGAGAGAGATAGACAGTCCAGGTGGACTACTTTGCACATTGATTCACACACAATGGGAGACCCTGAAGAAGGTATTCCTGAACCACCCTCTCCAGTTCAAGTGGAAGATGGGGAGTTTACTCCTACCTATGATCCTTCACCTGATATGACTGATTTAGGTCCTGTAATTTCCAAGATAGGTACTTTTCATGACAGACCTACTTACTCTAGTGTTGATCCCCCATTGACGCATCGCCGGTATGGCATGCCAGAAGATGAGACTTATTATGAACCTGCAAGCACTAGGTATGGTAGTTATGGTATGTTTGGTATGCCCACACATGATTTGGCATTTCATGTCGAGTTGGAGTTTGAGCCTAACACTATAGCTAGGGGCACTCCTATTCCTTACCATGCAGAGGGGTTTGGGAGCACAAGTCACATTGCACCTTCCACCCCGGTGGTTGAAGCTACATCACATGTTCCTTCTAGACCTAGGGTTAGTGATCCTGTTAGGATACCATATCCAATATGAGTGACTATAGGGAACACCATGTACATAGTTTCACAGGTCCCTTCGTCCTCAGTTCCTTCTTCTTCGAATGTTAACCCTCCACCTCATTCACGTGGTCCTTCGGGGCGGAATGTTGCTACGAGTCATGTTCGTACTTCTGCTACTCGACCAGTTGTATCTCAGGTTCAAGTACTGCCCATTGTTTTGGGAGGTCATGTTCATACTTCTAGAGGTCATATTCCTACTTTCAGAGTGTATATTCCTACTTCCAGAGCGTATATTCCTACTTATGGAGTGTCTCATGGGACATCTCATTCAATGACTTATGGACCTTATTATGGGACGTAGTATGGATAGGGTTATTCACCTTATGGGTACAGGTCTCAAAAACCTACTTACTCTCCAAATTATGGCTTTGTAGCCCCGAATAGTTAAGGTACACCACATTATGGTGCTTCCACACCACCCTACATGGGTCGAATGGGAGGAGGGCACTATGGCTAAGGCCATGGTGGTTACGGTAATCAAACCTATGTGAACCAGAACTATTAGGGAGTGGTCCATCGACCTACTCATCCTAGGATTCCTTTCTTCGCAATGCTAAATCTTCCTGACTTGTCAAGACTAATGAATGATCTTGTATCTCATGACCCAACTTGGCCAGCTGTCCCTAACAAGCTTCCCTCAGACATACCCAAATTCGAAGGCAAACCAGGAGAGGATCCAAGGGAACATGTTACTACCTTTCACCTATGGTGCTCTTCAAATTCCTTACACCAAGATTCCATCTGTTTAAGGCTGTTTCAATGCACCCTTACAGGGCCTGCCGCAAAATGGTATATAGAATTACCTAGGGGGGCATTCGCTTTGTTCGACGACCTAGCGATGACTTTTCTCAACCACTTTCAACTACCAGTGCATTATGATGTTGGTACATAACTCTTGTCGACATTTAGGTAGGATAAAGCCACGCATATCTCAGACCATATCCAAGAGTGGCGTAGATGGAAGATATTGATTAAAGCTTTCATACCACTAGAGTTTCTCCTCGAGTGGTTCCTTAAATCGTTATTGCCTTATATAGTGAAGGATGTCTCTACATCTGGAGTTCAGAATGAGGAAAAGCCATATTTAGGGTGCAGGAAATCGATTTGATTTATGCTCAATATGCTTTTTTATATGAGATCATTCCCAATGCTCCACGTTCTAGTTTCGACCCCAAAGTTAAACCTGGACCACATGCCAATGGCATTATTGGTTATGCAAGTGCTAAACCTGTGGATTTAGGTGTGAAATAGGTTGGTCAATTGTCAATCAACCAATATAATTTGGGACAAGCTACGACTTTGTCTCAACCCACCCAAATGGCGAGTGTGCTTTCGGTGCAATTGTCGGACCAGAAGGGTAACCAACAACACGTAAGGAATAGAAAGAAGGGTAATAATAATCGTAAGGGTGGGAATAAGAATGAAAATGCATATACTAATGACAAGAATGACCGAAATGCTGGGGGGGATAAGAAATATAAACGTAAGGTTAAATTTCCTTGTAATTTATGTAAGGATGATCACCTCACTTACTTGTGCCCTCGTATCGAGGAAGCCTCGAGATTCTTAGTGCAGAGCCTAGCTATGCTGACTAACCCTTTACCTCATAATCAAAACATGAACTCAAGGACCCATGATCAGTCAGGTGGTGATCAAGATCCGTTGGAGGCTTGTAGCGGTCATGGTTACATCAATATGGTGTGTGCTGCTAAGGTTGTGACTCGTGCGAAGGACTATGGTTTGTCACAACCTGACCCAGGAAAGGAACCTGATCCACCAGGGACTCCTTTGCGTATTGAAAAACCTGTGGATAAACCTGAAGTTGCACCTCACATTCCTAAGGGAGTCCTTAAGCGTTCGGGGCACAATCCTAATGTTTGAGTCACCCAAAACTATTCTATTTTCAAGGATTTGGGCCACACTCCTTGTGCGATGTCTACACTAGAAGTACTTCAAAATTGTCCTTTGCAAAGGAAGGATTTGCTTTCTGCCCTTGGTGGGAATGATGATAATTCTTCCTCCGTGATTAAATTTGAAACTGCAAGACTTCAGCCTTGCTTTCCTTACTATGCGTCTCTTTTGATTCATGTAGAATGTCTTAATATGACTGTCAAGCGCACTGTGATTGACGAAGGTGTTGTTTCTTCTATGATGTTTTTATCATGTTGGAAGGGTTTAGGTTCTCCTGAGTTGTCCAAATCTGGTACCATGTTGACTGCATTTGATGGGAGATCATTTAGGCCACATGGGATCCTTCCTTCCCTTAAAGTCTGTTTGGGAGGGAAGATCGTTGCGATAGAGGTCGAGGTGGTTGATGTGCCCCTTGTTGGAGTAGGGTCCCGCAGCTACAGGAGAAGCTACCATTTTGGCGGATAGACAGTTTTGGTGAATATATAAGAGATAAGGTAAAGATACGATGCCGTAGCATGTTTCTAGATGTAGATCAGAGCCGGAAACTATGAATATCGGGACAGAGAAATCAAAGAAGAAGACAGTACCTGAGTAGCCGAGAAGAGAGAGCTCACCCACTGCACTAAAGGCAGCGGCTGAGAAGAGAGAGCTCACCCACTGCGTTCAAGGTAGTGGCGGAAGACAAGAGGGCTCAGCTACCCTCATAAAGGAAAAAGGGCAACGAGGCCAAGGAATTGAAGATGAAGGATAGAAAAGGAAGCGACGCCCAGTACCCACGATCAGCGCCGAGAAGTGTGGAAGACTGCAGAGAGCTGTGGTGTGACGGAAAGAGGTAGTTTGAGTACAGATAGACTGACTGTCATAGTTAGGGTTTTTGGGTTACTGTTGGGACAGGCCCACAGTGTTGTAAAGGTGAGACCTTCGGGCCACCTATAAAGGGATGTAAATTGTATTGCAAAAGGCTAGCTAGTCGGATAAACTGTAGCTATTCAGACAGTGAGCCAGTCTGAGAGTCCAATAGTCTATTAGCTCACAGTTATTTTGTATTGTAATAGAGTCTAACTCTGGTTCTTCTATTCAGTACATAGTTAACTTACTATAACCAGTAGCCGATTCCAGGAGTATGTATGTAACAATCCGCAGGGATTGACAGAGAGAGAGAGAGAAAGAATATTGTAAGAAGGCAATATAGAGAAAGAGAAGAGATCTAGGAGAGAAGGGCTCCCGACAGTGAGTGCAGAGTTACCCAGAAAATCTCTAGCTGCACAATAGGTTGCAGCAGAACTATGTACTCTCTCAAGATATAATAAACACAGTTCTGTGGATGTAGCTTCTACCCTAGAAGTGAACCATGTAAAACCAGTGTGTTATGTGATTATTTCATGTGATTGTGCTTTTCTAGTTGATATCTGTTATTTGTTACATGAATGTTGTATCTTAGTTAGTAAATGTCTGTATGTCCTCATTCAGTTAAAACATTATTGAAGGTTAAAGGTGGATTTACATGTATCAAGCGTCTACATATGAGTTTATCAGTGCTTGTTTCATACAGTAATAGGTCATTCTGTTAAAGTGTTTCCAGTATACTTATTTGGCCAGTTAAGTATAGTCGAGGTAGAGTGTGTTGAGCTGTGGAAGTTAAAGTCAGAGTGTTACTATCTTGTTGAAAGTTAGCCAAGTCATTTCACCCAGAGAGATATCCTTTGGACCATGAGGGTTGCAGTGGGCCATACTATAGAAGATATCACGTTGACAGTAGGCGATATTGCACCGTCCCAGGAGCTGCGGTGGGAGATATCGCAGATCGCAGGTTAAATGGAAGGGGGAGTTGCGCATCACCTGTGTCGCTGCGATGTGATAGGAGTCCTTCCCCTATCAGAACTGACGAGTAAGAGAGAAGCGCGCATCGCAGAAAGATCTCACTGGCTAAGAGAAACAGCGAGACCCCAGAATGCTACAGAACCTGGTTGAGGACACCTGAGTCTTCGGCCAACCCATAAGATCACTTCGGGTGAGACTTCAGACCGTTTTGTGGTCTGTCACCGAAAGGGCCAGTGAGCTAGGGGTATTGTTGGTATATGTATAATAGTAAACCCGGGTCTACCCAGATAGCCAACAAATGGTTCCGTTTCTGGCTTTGAACACATTACATAGCTAATGTTCTATTGGAATCCTACTAGAGACGAACTCAACCAGTGGCTTGCGTCTAAGGAGAAAGAGTTTGCAGAACAAGAGAACAAGAGTCCTAGACTGAGTACAGAGGACTAGTTACAAAAATATATCTACACAGACCTGCATATGATATTTTTTTGTGACCTATGGAAATGAGCTATACGACTGGTTATCAAAGTTGACTGATCAGAATATATTTAGAAAGAAAAGAAACATCGTGTGGACGCCGAAGCTGATTCACACCGTGAAAAGCATAGACAATCCCATTACACAAGGAGTCGACTTCTGGCTCGCGCGTGTGCTAGAAGGATTTGTTACAGAGTTTGCAGTTGAACAGACAAAAAGCTTCAGTGAGGCTGAGCGGTACTTCTTCAAAGGATATTGCGGTAAGTACCTAAGATCTTTAAACTTGTCCATTAAGATGTTATTATATGAAAAAGGAGTAATGGATATAGTTTTAGACCAGCAAGCTAAGAAAGTGTGATGTCACAAGAGTTTGAGAGTGATTTTGATGATATTGGACGTACATGTAGTGGCAAGAAATATAAAGTAGATTTCATCTCTTCCATATTTGAAAATAGTTCAGATAATACTAGACAACAGATTCATAGTAATACAGAAAGAACAGAAGGGGGTATCCGTTACCACCCTTATACCCCACAGAAAACAACCGGGACTCAAAACAATCCCGTAGGAACTCCATCTAGTAGCTCACATACAGTACATACTACCGCTACATCACCTACACCTACACCGCCAAGTGGTAGTAACACAGCAAATTAGCATCCACCATGTAGAAATAGAATGGGGGATGACATGAAGTTACCTACCTTTAAGGGTATAGGGGCAGAAGACCCAGAGCAGCACTGGTTTCTATGTGAAGCCATGTGGACCATTAAAGGAATCCACAATGATAATATTAAACTTGTACAGTTGGTCACCACACTTAGGGAACGAGCCTTAACATGGTATATGAAGTATACCTCAGCAATACCCATAACACTTATACATGTCTAGACTGCCATGATTAAAGAATTTAAGAAGCCCAAGTCCGAATCGCAGTGTATCACAAAGCTCAAAGACATTAAACAGTTACCTACAGAGTCAGTATGGGACTTTGATCAGAAATTTAAAGCTCTCATAGACCAAGTTAGCTTTGAGTTTGCAGTGGAGCAGCATAAGGAATGGTTCATCGCAGCACTGCTCCTGCATATTAGACATCCACTGATGCAGTAGAGAATCTGTATGTAGGATGAAGCGTTGGAGATGGCAATAAAACTGGAGGCATCACCTCTAGCTGAGACCAATACAGGTATGAAAAACCTGCAAAACCAGTTAGCAAATCTCATGTTACAGATGCATGAGATTAGAAAAGGAAAAGAGATTGCACAAGACATATGGTGTATCAAGTGTAAAGCACAAGGCCATACTAAAGATGACTGTCTAGTATTTTTTGAATACTTAGCAAGTGGGGCTCCTAACCCGTTAGCGCAAAATCAAGGGCCATGGTGTGAACTATGCAGAACAAGAGGACATCCACCTCAGCAATGCCCTTTACTTCAGAAGTATGTACAGACACCTAAGAACTTACACTGTACCTTCTGTAAGTCAGTAGGACATGAAGACCATACCTACAGAGCCTACGATCTCATGGTCGATAGAAAACATGACTTGTACAGAGTCCAATCAGAGACACCGGGTCCAGCAGCAGGACCACAGCATGAACCGGCTCCTATAGGCCATGGAGGAGGATTCAGAGGACAAGGCCGTGGAGGAGGCTTTGGCTGTGGCCGTGGACCGATTACTTGTTACAACTGTGGAGTTGTAGGACATTATGCTAGGGACTATCAAAGCCCTACTACGACATGTAATTATTGCAAATCTTACGATCACGCTATAGAAGAATGTCCTATCTTGATAGCCAAGATCAGGGAAACTAAGCCAGTAGTACATCGGAACATCCAGCTTATCGCTGCTGAGCAGAAAGATCTAGAACCAAGAGTCAACATTGTGACTCGCAGCAGTGCTTCCACTAGTGGGACACCGAAGGATAGTGAAGAGAACACAGGACCGGAGTGGGTGAGCAAAGCTACTAATAAATCAACACCACTCAACCTGCAGAAGAATAAAGAAACATTTCAGGAAGCTAAAACTTTCTTTAATGAACCTATACAATCAGGACCCCAGGTACAGCTGTCTAGGGGCATACCACAACAAACACCTTGTGGCATTAATCCTATGGAGACATCGTAGGCTACCACATCACGAAGATGCGATGAGGATGAGTCGACAGGAAGTGTACAATCCTTCCCGCAGAGTTTCTTGAAACTCGTAAGAAATGAGAAAGCTATTAGAGAGCTTAAGTGCATCATAGATCAGTATCCGCCATCTTCTTCCATGAGCAGTGCACAGCGCGCTATTCATAATATTATGGGCCATACAAGAACAGGAAGAGAGATGCGACTCACAGCACAAGTTGGAGAATTTGAAATGGATGAGGTAATCCTAGACTTAGGATCAGAGGTAAATGTTCTGACTAAGAAGACATGGGAACAAATGGGTAGCCCCAAGTTAACCAGATCGCCTATCCATCTGTGACTAGCCAATCAACAGAGGGTATCACCACTGGGTCGATTACCACATGTGCCATTTGACATTGACGGAGTTCGCAGTTTTGCAGACTTTGAAGTTATAGAAATCATTGGCGATAGTAGACTGTATCCAGCTCTACTAGGTATTGATTGGGAAATCGATAACATGGTTGTTATCGATTTAAAGAAAAGACAAATGACCTTTGAGGATACACAGATCCGGGTCATCGCACCATTGGATCCTTTTCAGGGTCCTAGATATATTGAACCTATCCAAGCAGAGAATGAGGCGCGTAATATGGAAAGCCTCTATCAGATGACTGCTAACCAGAGTGACTACATCAACCCAACCACAGAAGGAAATATCAGTTGGCGATGTGACAGCTCATGTGCATCAGATTCGGATGTTGGTCTAGAGAACTGGAAGAACATACTTTATGAAGTCTCAGCTCGTAGATGTGCATATCTAACTAAATCACTGCGATGGATCGGAGCAGAGCTTAAGGATATTTCATCGTTTGATGGCTTAGCGGATGTCAATGACTTTTTATACCAGTTTGAACAAGAAATTCCTCAAGAGCAGAGGATGTCAGCAATTGACCTTGTAGTAAGAGCCATACCTGCAAGATGGTGGCATGCACACAAGAAACATATCGCGTCATGGGACGACTTCAAGATATTGACGACAATCAGGTTTTCTAATGACAAAGAATGTCTACAGAAGAAATATACAGGAGAAAGTGACCTCGGGTCACACATTCAGAGTTGTGAATAGAATTGGTCAGACATTCCCAAGGATGAATGGGTTCATCGATTCATTCACACTTTATACCAGGTTCCAAAGAATTGGTACACCGAGACAGAGTTGCGTAGAGGAACAACTATGTGGCCACTTATGATAGACAGCTTTGAACTCACTGTCACTTTTGAATCTGAGTACCCAAGCATTAATCAGGCTTTAGACATTATAAAGATTAAGATCTTTGAGGACTGTACCCTATCAGTATATACTCAACCCGAGTGGGCCATCCAGTTAGAAGAGGTGCTAGAGTGCTATAACTTTGCATCAAAACCAAAGGAGGAGGATGAGGATCCTCACAACATCAACATCCTAGAGTCAGAAGGCACTCGCGATGTTGATGGATCAAAGCTAGAGACTCTAGCTATCATGGAGCCTATCAAGATTAAGAAGATCAACATTGGCATAGACACAGAACCAAATTTTGCATCCATTAGAGACTATTGGAACGATGAAACGGTAGGACACATTGCAGATCTGTTACATGACTATCAGGACTTATTCCCCACTAATTTCACAGAGATGAAGGGAATAGTTGGAGACTTGGGATTAATGAGGATACCATTGAAAGAGGATGCTAGACCAGTTAAGCAGCGTCCATACATATTAAATCCTCGACACAAAGAAAAAGTTAAGGATGAGATCGATAAGATGCTAGCAGCAGGCATCATTGAGCCAGTGGAAGAAAGCGAATGGGTTAGTCCCATGGTCGTGCAAGAGAAGAAAACCAAAGGAGAAATCAGAATCTGTGTCAATTTGCACAAACTCAATGATGCATCACTTCATGATCCATTCCCGACACCGTTTATTGATGAAGTGCTAGACAATGTGGGAGGACAGGAGGTCTACTCCTTCACTAATGGCTTTTCAGGCTATCACCAGATCAGAATCCATCCAGAAGATCGATCTAAGACCACTTTTGCGACAGAATGGGGCTCATTCCGGTATACGGTAATGCCCTTTGGTCTTAAAAATGCACCAGCTATCTTTTCAAGAGTAGTAGTTGCTGTATTTAAAGAGTACATCCATAAATTCTTAGAAGTCTATTTTGATGATTGGACTATATTTGGATTAATCGACAAACATATAGGAGATTTAAGACTGATGTTAGAGAAATGTAGGCAGTACCAGATTTCTCTGAACTTAAAAAAATGCATATTCTGTGCGCCATTTGGTATTTTGTTGGGTCATATTGTCTGTAGACAAAGCTTGATGGTATATCCTACAAAGATTGCCATCATTGTAAATCTTCCAGCACCCAACTCCGTCAAGCAGTTGAGAACAGTACTTGGTCATGCCGGGTACTATAGAAAATTTATCAAAGGTTATGCAAAGATCACAGCACCTATGGAAAAGCTATTAAAGAAAGATGTAAAATTCCTATGGAATGAGGAATGCCAGAAAAGTCTAGACACCCTTAAAGAGAAGATGGTTACAACACGCATCTTAGTATTCCTAGACTGGACCAAGCCATTTCATTTACATGTGGATGCATCTGGCATCACATTGGGGATCGTCTTAACCCAGCCAGGAGAAGGAGGTATCGATCACCCTATCGCATACTCAAGCAGAAAACTATCCACCACAGAAAAGAACTACACCACTACGGAAAGAGAAGGATTAGCCATGGTGTATGCTCTACAGAAATTCAGGCACTACCTGCTAGGTTCCTCATTCAAGATGTTCACTGACCACTCTGCTTTGAAGTATTTGGTCAATAAGCCAGTGTTAGGGGGATGAATCTGCAGATGGCTACTCCTATTTCAGAAGTATGATTTTGAAATTATTGTCAAACCAGGGAGATTAAATGCCAGACCAGATCATCTGTCGTGGATAGACTCAGGAGAAGAGCCAAGTAACCTAGAGGACAACTTGCCCGATGCACAGTTGTTTTCTATTCAGATCGCAGACAAGTAATATGCTGATATTATTCACTTTCTCACTACAGGATGGGAACCTGTTGAGTTTACCAAGCAGCAAAAGAAACAACTAGCTGTCAAAGCAGCAAACTTCACTTTTATTGCAGGACAATTATATAAGTTAGGTCCAGACGAAGTCCTGCGCAGATGCGTCATGCCACACAAGAAAGAGGCCATTATCAGAGAAGCACATTCTGGTACCGCAGGAGGTCATTTCGCAGGAAAGCCGACTCTGCAGAAAATCTTGACCGCAGGATTATGGTGGCCTACTTTGCATAAGGATACTAAGGAATTTTGCAGATGCTGCGATATCTGCCAGAGGGTAGGAAAACTTTCACAGAGAGATGAAATGCCGCTACGACCACAGATTACACTGCGCGCATTTGACAAGTGGGCTATAGACTTTGTGGGTCCTATCAACCCACCAAGAAAACGAACTGGTGTGAGATACATCATCACAGGAACAGAATACCTCACCAGATGGGAGGAGGCTAAAGCAGTAAGGAATTGTGATGCTTCTATAGCTGCACAGTTCCTCTTTGAGAACATCATCAGTAGATTTGGATGTCCATTAATTTTGATGAGCGATCAAGGCACCCATTTCTTGAACCACACTATTGAGGCCTTGACAGAGGAATTCTAGATACAACACCATAAGAGCACTCCCTACCACCCACAAGCTAATGGTACGGTGGAGGCCTTTAACAAGATTTTAGAAAATGCTCTTACTAAGATCTGCAACAGCCAAAGAAATGATTGGGACCTCAAGGTTAATGTTGTGTTATGGGCTTATAGGACTACATGCAAGAAACTTACAGGATATACACCTTTCAGCTTGGTGTATGGACAAGAGGTTGTTACGCCTATGGAGTATATTATGCCTAGTTTAAGAATTGCTCAGATCACCAGGATGATAGACACAGTTACGACGAATGAATGGCTAGCACAGCTACTTGCCTTAGAGGAAGACAGGTTCATCCCAGGATTCCATCAGAAAGTGCAGAAGGCACGAGAGAAAGCTTGGCATGACAAGCATGTAAATAACAAGATTTTTCATATAGGAGACCTAGTCCTCCTCTACGACAGTAAGTTTGTGAAGTTTCCAGGAAAATTCAAGATGCATTGGTTGGGGCCATACCAGATTCAATAAGTTACAGATGGAGGTGCCGTTCAGCTCAGCAAACTGAATGGGGATCTTCTTCCCACTTTCATTAATGGCAGTAAGCTTAAGCTTTATAGTGCTAGCCACTCCACATCCCAGCATTAACTCAGACAGTTATGAGAGTGCAGATGTCCAATGTAGTTGAAAGGAGGCATCGCACCGGTAGTTAGTCTACACCGGCAGGTAAAAAGCATTCGCATGAGGAGAGTTTTTCAGTTAAAAAAAAAAACAAAACAAAACAAAAACAAAAACTGTTAAGTTTGTTTTGCGCAGGAGATGTTGTGTGACATCGCGGTAAGGCGATGATTCCCCGTGCCACATAGACACTCTCGAAAAAACACAGAGGGCTAGTCAATTCACCTTTTGATAGGCAGTTAATGAAGAAATGATCGGTATACCTTACTGTAGATTTGGCAACAGCATAATAAATTTTCCAGATCTAGTAAATCTTCGACGAGACCGGTGCCTGCACATAGGTTTTGAGGGAAATTTGATCGTATTTCAGCATTTAATAAGGATCGGGATGATGGGTGTGGTCTCATCCATACAATTAATACCACCGATGGGTTCAGCCTAGATGACTGTTGCGTCCGGGATTATAGCCTTCAGCATAAAAGCAGAGTTCATTCATTCAGGACGGTTACTTTTGCAAATATCCGAGAGCTATAGAGTAAGTTGTTAAGTTTTCCCTGTGCAGAGCTAATTTAATTACAGAGTGCTGTGATTTTCCTATTTCGCAGCCATTACCAATCCAGAGTATTACACCGAGTGGGTTCTGTCTGAGGAGGAACCTTTAGAAGACATTTTGAGACGATTCGAGCGTGGAGGCCTTGTGTCCTCTATGACGACACCACCCAAGGGTATGAAACCAGGTTCATCACAGGTCAGACAACCGCCAAGGATGAGAAGCCACTCTCAGATAATAGAAGAATCCAGTCCAGATCCAGAGGAAGAAGTTCATAGTGCACCATACTACATTGTGCTAAGAGTTGAAGGTGCACCAGAGGTAAACATTCCCAAGAGTGCTAAGTTTCCTATTCCCATACAATCGATTGATTCTCGAGTAAAGGAAGATGGAGATCTATTAGGATATTCCCATAATGTCAAATTTATAGATTATAACCTTGGAGATAGTAAGACATACCCTCAGTTCCAGCCGGATCAGTATCTTACGATTCAGAAGAACCCAAGGACAGGTGCAGATGAATATGTTCCTATGGAACATGTCCAGATTCTTGAGCGCTCAGGCTTGCTCAATTTGTTGAGAATACCACATTTTGGATGAGGTGCAGAGGTTAATGCTGTGGTGCACATCTTACTTTCTTGTGTACATGGAGGTTACCTCTGGCTGGGTAACAAGGTCGACCTGAACGTTGACCTGATACACCGCATCACCGGGCTGTCCAAAAATGGTAAGGACCCTAAGACACATATAACAGGAAAGACCAAGGATTCCAAGCTACCACCAGCCCTAGTTACCAAGTATAAGCTATAGAGAGGAGGATGATCTTATGACATCACAAGCTTAACAGATGATACACTCAGATTTACAGCCAGTCTACTTGCAGGAAGACTGTTAACCAAGGTTCACCCAAAGGAAGTCACAGGATCAGTAATTCATCTTTCCACACAAGTTGTAGAAGGTGAACAGTTCAATTGGTGTTTATTTTTGTTAAATATTCTTCAGCAAGATTGTTTGACAGCCGAGGATGAGGAAAACCACCCCTTCCATTTCTTGTGGTTGCTTATACTATGTGCATTCATCGGATGGAAGGACCCGCCCCATACCCAGTTTCGACAGCTAGCAAGTGGTGAGCCCAGAGGCACGCGCTATACCAACTTATGGGAGAGCAGCATCCCAGCCAATAAAAAAATCAATATGATAGTATTCTATGAATACTATAAACTGTTGAAGAGAATCATCCAAGAGACGCCACGGATCAGCACAGAGACTGTGGACATATATGATAACTGGCTTGATTTTATGGCAGATAGCCATAGAATCTACCTGAGGCCAAAAAGGTCTAAAAGGGACAATTGGGCTAATGGTTGGTTCAGGATGACAGTGCAGGATGTCGAAGATGTCATCAAAGACTTTGATGATGAGTGGAAACAAGCGTTAGAGGATACCACAGTGCTACCATCAGGTACCGCATAGACAGGCCCATCGGACAAAGGCAAAGATAAAGTGGGGTCCCAGATGCAAGATACAGCAGAAGTGCCACTACTAGGAGAAAAGAGGAAAGACCCAGAGGAGGCACCACTAGAGTCACCAATGAAGAAGAAAAAGCAGAAAGCCACAAAACTACCTTTGAATACTACATTGACATACGATGACTATGAACAAATTGCAGCAAGACTAAAGAACGAAATGGATGACACATTTAAGGCGATGCAGGCATCGCAAGGCAAGCTGCAGGGGGGCGATAGATCAGCGGCTTGTGGAGTTAAAAAAACTAACCAAGAAGATTGCCACGATCCACACTCAGTTAATCAGGACACCCACAGGAGAAAGTTCAACACAGTCGATTTCCCACGAGGAAATCTTGGCAAAGGATCGCATCAATACAGTCTTGATACCACCAGGGAGCATCCGATTCCCTACTTCAATGATGGAAGTGCAGATACAGATTAGGCAACCTATCGAGGTTAAACTCGCAGAGTTTCACATTGATTAGTTATAGAGGATCCAGCAGCAACTAAGCGTAGAGCTCAGAGATAGAGAGCTCGCGACTTATAAACAAAACACACAGCTGAAACAAAAGAATGCAGCACTCACCACAAGTTTTCAGACAAAGACGGAGGAGTTAAGAACATATGAAGAAAGAGAAGAGGATCTCAATCAGGTCCTACAGAGCATCGCATTGGAGTTATCCCAATGTAACATTGATTTTTCCTTGCCTCTCACACAGAAGGTAAGAAGAGTTGCAGACAGAGCAAAGGCTCTGGAAGAAATAGTAACCAAGATGGAAGAAGACCATAAAGCACAGATTGCTGAGCTTGAGGCTCAAGCACCGGGCACCCCCCAGGAAGACAAGGAAGCGAGAGTAGAGGCCTTTAGACTCACTTCTGCACAGATGAAATCTCGCATAGACAATGCACAGTTAGTGCTAGCTGATGCGACGAACACATGGTTGGAGTTAGATGAGCATCCCGAGAGAGTAGAACTCCAGCAAAGCATTCAGCAAATAGAGAATGCCATAGCAGCAATGAAGGAAGAAATCAAGAGCTTAGGAGATCTTGCAAAGATGAGAAAGATGACAGAGATGAACCTCTTGCAATAGGAAGCACAGCGGTTGAGAGAAAAGGAGATACAAATCAATAACCTGCTTCAACCATATCAGGAACAAATCACAGAGCTAGTCGAGGTGGTTGAGCAGAAGGTTAGGGAGTTCACTACCACCAGAAATGAAATGGATGCCATAGAAGACTCCAGCATTAGTCAAGCTACACTTGAATCAGCACAAGAGTGTGTCGAAACTATGGAGAAAGAAGTCACAGGACGTCAGCAAAAACTTACAAAGGCTTCGCAGGAAGCCAAGGAGAAAGTATAGCAGGAGAAGCCTGCTGTTGGTGGCTCGAGGACGAGCCACAAGTAAGTGTTAGGGGGCTGTTGGAGTAGGGTCCCGCAGCTATAGGAGAAGCTTCCATTTTGGTGGATAGACAGTTTTGGCAAAGATATAAGAGATAAGGTAAAGATACGATGCCGTAGCATGTTTCTAGCTGCAGATCAGAGCCGAAAATTGTGACTATCGGGACAGAGAAGTCAAAGAAGACGACAATACCCGAGCAGCTGAGAAGAGAGAGCTCACCCACTGCACTAAAGGAAGTGGCCGAGAAGAGAGAGCTCACCCACTACGTTCAAGGAAGTGGTGAAAGACAGGAGGGCTCAGCTACCCTCACAAAGGAAAAAGGGCAACGAGGCCAAGGAATTGAAGATGAAGGATAGAAAAGGAAGCGGCGCCCAGTACCCACGATCAGCGCCGGGAAGCGTGGAAGACTGCAGAGAGATGTGGTGTGATGAAAAGCGACAGTTCGAGTATAGATAGACCGACTGTCATAGTTAGGTTTTTTGGGTTACTATTGGGACAGGCCCACAGTGTTGTAAAGGTGAGACCTTCGAGCCGCCTATAAAGGGATGTAAACTGTATTGTAAAAGGTTAGCTAGTCGGATAAACTGTAGCTATTCAGACAATGAGCCAGTCTGAGAGTCCAGTAGTCTGTTAGCTCATAGTTATTTTGTATTGTAATAGAGTCGAGCTTTGGTTCTGCTATTCAGTCCATAGTTACCTTACTATAACCAGTAGCCGATTCCAGGAGTATGTATGTAACAATCCGCAGGGATTGATAGAGAGAGAGAGAGAGAATATTGTAAGAAGGAAATATAGAGAAAGAGAAGAGATCTAGGAGAGAAGGGCTCCTGGCAGTGAGTGCGGAGTTACCCAGAAGATCTCTAGCTGCACAATAGGTTGCAGTAGAACTGTGTACTCTCTCAAGATATAATAAACATAGTTCTGTGGACGTAGCTTCTACCCTGGAAGTGAACCATGTAAAACCAGTGTGTTATGTGATTATTTCATGTGATTGTGCTTTTCTAGTTGATATCTGTTATCTGTTACATGAAGGTTGTATCTCAGTTAGTAAATGTCTGTATGTCCTCATTCAGTTACAGCATTATTGAAGGTTAAAGGTGGATTTACATGTATCAAGGGTCTGCATATGAGTTTATCAGTGCTTGTTTCATACAGTAATAGGTCATTCTGTTAAAGTGTTTCCAGTATACTTATTCGGCCAGTTAAGTATAGTTGAGGTAGAGTGTGTTGAACTATGGAAGTTCAAGTCAGAGTGTTACTATCTTGTTGAAAGTTAGCCAAGTCATTTCACCCAGATAGATAGCATTTGGACCCTGAGGGTCACAGTGGGCTGTACTATAGAAGATATCGCATTGACAGTAGGCAATATCGCACCGTCCTAGGAGCTGCGGTGGGAGATATCGCAGATCGCGGGTTAAGTGGAAGGGAGAGTTGCGCATTGCCCATGTTGCTGCGATGCGATAGGAGTCCTTCCCCTATCAGAACCCATGAGTAAGAGAGAAGCACACGTCGCAGAAATATCTCTATGGCTAAGAGAAACAGCGAGACCCCAGGATGCTATAGAACCTGGTTGAGGACACTTGAGTCTTCGGCCAACCCATAAGATCACTTCGGGTGAGACTTCAGACCGTTTTGCGGTCTGTTGCCGAAAGGGCTAGTGAGCTAGGGGTATTGTTGGTATATGTATAATAGTAAACCCAGGTCTGCCCAAATAGCCAACACCCCTTGACTACAATCTCTTGCTGGGTAGGAATTGGAGGTATAATATGCAAGTCATAGCTTCTTCTTTATTTCGCATTGTATGCTTTCCATTTAATGGGAAGATAGTTATGATTGATCAAATGTCATTCAAGAATCCACCAGTTACCGCATCTTCAAGAGCTTCCATCCCGATTGTTGAGCACTCTTAGCCTGCAACTGGGAGTGTGGGTGTGGGCATGTATCCATCCCTTATGGGAAGCTTTAGTTGTCCTGCACCTATCCTTATGATAGGGTCTAGTTCTAGTGAGGCTTCGACATCTGTGAGATTGGTTTCTTTTCACACAACCTATATGGAAGATCCTTGGATTATTCCTACACCGAGTCCTTCGAATGAGCCCATCGTGACGGACGTGCCGTTACCTACAACTATGGTAGCTTATCAAGCGAATATTAGGTGTGTTGCAGAGCCTAGTCCTTCCTCTTCACAGATGGAGGAGGAGGACCCGTATGTGCTTCCTGCATGTGTAGTTCTGTATTCTCACACGCATGACTGCATTGATAGTGTTTTTCCTTTAGAAAAAGTGATTATTGAGGCCATGTCAGGGGTTGAGCCACCTTGGGAAGAGATGCATCATAGATCTTATTTTCTCCCTGATCTTGACTATTTGGAGCATGACGACTTTAGGGAGGTTCTTAGTGAGAGAATTGGTAGTCCCATGGTTCCATTAAGCTCTCCTGGTCTGATGGCTGATGGGAACATGGAAAATATATCCCCTACCATTCCTATCAATATCTCTCATGATCCTGGCAAGATTGAGAATGTTTATATTGGGGCAGAATGCTCCCATGCTGAGATTCAGGAATACACGGAGCTGTTTAAATAATTTCATGATATCTTTGCTTGGTCTTATGATGAAATGCTAGGTATTGACCCTCGCATTGTTGAACATGAGATTAAAACTTATCCCAATGCTAAGCTTGTTCGACAACGCTTGCGTGCAGTGAATCCTACGAAAGCACCCGCGATTAAGGCGGAGATAGAAAAACTATTGAAAGCCGGTTTTATCTATCCCGTTCCCTTGATGGAGTGGGTTTCAAACCCCATTCCGGTTGATAAGAAGAAAGGAACGATCTGATATGTACTAATTTCCTTGACTTGAATCATGCATGTCCTAAAGATAATTTCCCCACAACATTTATAGATCAAATCTTGGATGAGTGTGCGGGTAGCGAGGTGTTTCCTTTTATGGATGAATTTTTTGGATATAATCAGATACAAATTAAACCTGAGGACCAACATAAGACTAAATTTATTTGTCCTTGGGGAACCTTTGCATATCGAAAAATGCCTTTTGGCCTTAAGAACTCCAGAGCCATTTTTCAGTGGACTATGAACTTGATCTTCCATGATCTCAAATCGATTATCGAAGTATTTTTGGATGACCTTGCTGCTCATTCTCGTATGAGAATGCGTCATTCCTATCATTTGAGATTAGTGTTCGAAAGGTGCCGCCACTATTAGGTCAGTTTAAATATTCACAATTTCATCTTTTGCATGAAGTCTGGTCGCTTATTAGGGTTCATTATCTCCAGGGAGGGTATAAGAGTTGACCCTTTGAAGGTAGAGGCAATACTTCAGTTGTCTCCCCCTAAAAACATTAGACATCTTCAATGTTTGCAAGGCATGGAAAACTTATTACGGAGATTCCTTGTCAATTTTGCCAATTTGACTAGTGGCTTTATGCGTTTGTTGAAGAAGGACACCACCTTTTGTTGGGATGAGCAATCCCAGGAGTCCTTTGATGTGCTTAAGCGAGCCTTAGCATCGGCCCCGGTGATTAGTCCACTAGACTATAGCCGTGATTTTCTACTTTATGTGGTCGCATCCATGGAGACTATTGGTATGGTTTTGATTCAAGAGGATCAGGAGCTCCAAGAGCATGTCATATACTATCTGAGCCAGAATCTCATTGATGTGGAGATCCGTTATTCCCAAGTTGAGAAGCTTTCCTTAACTACCATACATGCGGTTCAACGGCTGAGACATTATATTCTCCTTCACCATACCTTGGTTGTAGCCCATGTCAATCCATTTCAATTTGTCCTCACTAGAAGGATGATTGGGGGAAAGTATAATAAATGGATTGTCATCTTGCAAGAATTCGACCTCAAGTTTGTTTCGGCAAAATCGAAGAAATCGTTAATTTTTGCGGAGCTTATATCGGATTTCCCAAGCGAAGATGAGGAGATGGTTTCTGAAGATACATTTATCGATGAACACATATCCTTAATCTCAACTTTGGACCCATGGTATGGGGATATTATTATATATTTACAAATATTGAAGGTCCCTACTCACCTCTCACAGGATGAACGATGATGATTACGTCGCGTATCCAAGAATTACCTCATAGTGGATAACACTTTGTACTGTCATGGGGTAGATTCCATTTTATGTCATTGTTTAAATCATGAGGAGGCTAAGGTTGTACTGAATGATTGCCACGGAGGGGTGTGTGGTGGTAATTTATCTGGGATTTCTACAGCCCAAAAAATCTTGAGAGCAGGTTATTTCTAGCCGTCAATCTTTAAATATTATGTAGATGCAGTAAAGAAGTGCCACCCTTGCCTGGTGTTTGCATGGAATATGTGCTCACGACCTGCCCAGTTACATCCCATCATCACCGTCAATCCCTTCACTAAGTGGGGGCTTGATTTTATGGATTGCAACCCAGCTTTAGCTGGGGGGCATCATCATATAATAGTGGTTGTTGACTACTTCACAAAATGGGCTGAGGATATGCCTATAGTTAAATCCAATGGTGAGACAACCGTGCACTTCGTATTCAGCTAGATTATCACTCAGTTCGGTATTCCGAAGGAGCTTGTCACTGACCATGGCTCGCACTTTCAGAATCATATGATGGATGAGTTCGACTCGAAGTTAGGATATAAGAAAGAGCATTCCTCCTCTTATTATCCTCAAGTGAATGGACAGGTAGAAGTAGTGAACAAATCACTCAAATCCATTCTCCAATGAACCATCGTACAAAGCAAGACGAATTGGCACATTATGTTATATCCTTCTTTGTGGGCTTATAGAACCGTTGTTAAGACTGCCATGGGTTTTTCTCCATATCATCTTTTACATGGATTGGAGTTGGTATTTCCGGTTGAGTGCAAGATTCTTTCTTTGAATCTAGCCATAGAGCTCTTACCAGACACTTCCCCATTGGAGGAACATTTGGTCCACCTAGAGCAACTTGATGAGCAGCGTCGAGATGCCTTGGTGGCTCTAGAAGTGAATAAGCATTGCGTTAAGGTCCAATATGATAAGTCTTCCCGTCCAAGGAGGTTTAGTGAGGGAGACTTGTTCCTTCTATGGGATCAACTGAAAGAACCCTTCAAGGCAGGAAAGTTTAATCCCACGTGCCGTGGTCCTTACGTTGTTAAACGTGTGTTAGAGAAGGGCGCTTATGAGTTAGTGGATTATGAGGGAACGGCCTTGGCGGAGCCTAGAAATGGGCTCTATCTCAAAAATTACTATGCATGATTTTCAACCAAGGCTGGATTTTGTATATTATTGTATAGTTTTGCATAGGTAGGTATTTTTCTTATGGTGATCGGGTTGTGATTAGTTTCCATTTATTTTGGCAGATGTCAATGGAATCTTCCACCTTCATAGGATTCGTGGATGGTGTGAGCCGTCACACTCAACACTCAGCCTCTACTGCTTGGGTGATTTATACTCCTATGGGTTAGGTATTGTCTTTAGGAGGCGTATGTTTACGACCCTCTTTGAACAATGTCACTGAGTATAGTGCCGTTATTGAGCTTCTACGGGATGCCATTTTACATGGCGTACTCTCTGTTGAGGTATGTCTTGATTTGGATCTAGTAGTGTCACAACTTAATAGTTTGTACCATGTTAGAGATATGAAATTATTGAGAAGATTCTTACGTGTGAGATTGTTACAATGATAATTTGACAATATAATATACATACATGTTCCAAGAATTAATAATCAACTTGCTGACTCATATGCTAACTATGTGTTAGATTGGCATTTGTTTCATACACAATAAGCTCATCACAAACATAAATTTTTACACATGTACATAAATAAATCGATCATCATAAAAAATTTTATAAACATCCAAAATGTGGTAAAACATAGTGTCATAAAACAAAAATGGGGCTCTCGAGCCATCGAAATATAAATACATGGTAGTACAAAATGTATCAATCCTAGGTACCTAAGCCTGTGGAGGAGGAGGGGGTTTGTGATCATGGAATGTCACTATGGCTCCATCTAGCCGTCGAAATAGCCGCACCCATGCTCATGGTACACCCACCACCTGGAGCTGCATAGCCTTAGGAAAGTCCTTGACTTGCGCCATGGGTACTTTGTGTGTCAGCCTCACGAAGTTGGTATGAATGATTTGGAGCGTTTTCTCCACATCCATGCCTGTAATGTCATCTCCTCTTCCCCTCCATATATGACGAGGTAATCTTTCAGGCCGTCGTGGTCCCACATCTGCATGCACATGGTAGATGTCACTATGTATTGTCACCAAAAAACATGTCTTTTGGTTCCATATAAATAGAAAACACAAAAAAAATTAATTAAATAACTCAAATTTTTTTAAAAAGAGGGTCGAGATTCGTTACCAATATCACCGTATTCCGATCTGGGTGGTAGCGGCATGTCTGGGTCTCCCCAGAAATCTATCCCTGCATAGGGGTAGTCATCGATGGCAACTATCTATCATCGCCACCATGGAAAGAAATCAACTGGGTAGGGGTTGGACACCCTACCTCCACCCAGTCTGCACATCACATCTTCCCAACATTGTTGGGCTGGATCTCGAACCCCATGTAGAGGAACGTCAACTCTAGGGCTCAATCCCAGAACATGCTCAAAGAAAAACGTGCTCAGTATGCTGCTGAAACTGAAGTTTCACACTCTGCCCATATTGCACTCACTGATCTGGTGTTTCATGTTACCTAGTAGTGCAATGCTCCAATCATACACAGTGTGTCTCATGCACTCCACTGCATAGAACATCAGAGGCCGCAAGGCTTGGTGGAGTGAAGCTAAGCCTGCTATCCTGCCCAATGTCAGTAGGATGGCCTTTAGGCCCAGCACATGTATGGATTTAGTTGGGATCTGACTCTCCACCTTCTCCATGTCTAGATAGTAGTACACCACAATGTACTCATCTATAGTCAGGCCACCTTCGAGCCTGCAAGAGTGTAGGTTCACCACTTCCCCCCATCGGGAAAGTCCAATAATAAAATATATGTCCTCCACTTCTATGGTGAGGGACATCTTGTCTATCTAGAATGACTCTGATTCTAGATCCTAGTAGTCTACTAACATCTGCAACATTATTGGTTTGGCTCTTAAGGCACCAAGACACCAAAACTTGTAAAGCCCACATGCACGTAATGCTTGTTGAGCCATTAGATCTGCCCTTACTGCCTCTTCTACATCACCATGTTCACATTCTCTCCATTCTAGGATCATCCTGCACATAAAATTTTAGTTTCATCCATTAGAACACTTAAAAATCATTTAGCGCAGCCGCATATGCAACTGTTTGCTAAACATCCGCATATGTACACAACTTTGAGGGCATTTTCCGTGTATATCCAGCACTATACACGGAAAAACCCTTGATTTCCGTGTGGGCCATGGCGCACATTTAATATTGGCCTAGAATCCTACATACACCATGGAAATTGATAAAATTTGCATCAAAATGAAAGAGTAGAGCATGGGTAAGTACCTGGAAAAAACGGTAGTGGATTTCCCCAGCTAGATCTTTTGGAATTCGTTGTTCAAGTTCTAAGCTCAATTGGGTAAAAATTTCAAATGTTATATAATGTTTTGAATTTTTTACTATTTATAGAAATTTTTCAAAGTTTTAAAAAATTTTACCCCCTTTTCCATAGTTTGGACCATTTTTGGACTAATTTATGATGTAGGAGACCTTTTTTAGCGTCGTTTCGGCCGTTAGATTGACCCGTTCGTGCCGATTTCATGTATCATGTCTAAACTGACATATAGGTTAGGTTTCATCACCATTTTCATTTTGCATGACCTTATGACCATTTCATTATAACCTTAGGTATGAACCCATTCTATTATGTCATGAAACCTTCTTGTTGTTTTAGAAGTGGCATGATGTGAATGGTAGAGTTTGGCCTTAAATGGGTACCCTAGTTAGTGCCTTATTTGCATTTGGTGCCCATGCTGACATTTTGTCCCTTAGGGTGTGGGAGTCCATTGTATAGTATTACCATGACGTTTTCTAAGAGACTCATACTCTTCTTGATCTTTTGTTGGCCTATTTCCCTCAGGACTCCCTTATGTCAAGTTCTAATTACATTATAATGAGATTTGCCTGCCTTATTGAGCCTTATGCCGACTTCCCTGACTTTGAGTATCAGACATAAAGCCCGAGCTTGTCTCATGTCTAGCCATGCAGAGCCATTTTACATATCCTTTGCAGCTTGATTCCCTATTTTTATTGGGAGGGGACATTCCCCCGAGTGTCACTATCCTACACATGTATCCTTAATTTGAGCATAGGTATGTTCCACTGCTTGGAACTAGTTCGTTTTCCCATTATGACACTCGTCTCCTCCTAGTTTGTAACTATAAAGCAGTTTTATTCTTTTTCAAGATTTTTAAATATTTGAAAAAGTCATCTTATGCAGCTATTGAGTCGTGTTTCCTTCGAACAGAGAAATGTATATCACATCTGTTGGTTGGGTTTATAGTTTGACTTTAGGAGCTGTACTTGTTTATCTGAGTTTATCTCCACCGACTGGTTAAGATTCTAGTCCCCATGGAGCCTCTGTCAATGCCTCCTATGTCGCAGAGATGTCCCAGTTTTGTATATCGAGTATATGCTACCTTTATTCAGTCACCATTTGCCGTTATGCTCTAGTTCAAAGGAATTTGAAACCTAAGTTGGCCATTCCTTAGTTATCTTGACTTTTCATGTCGGTCATTCTCGGTATAGTTACTGATTCATGCACCTTATGATCGAGTCCTTCCACATTATACAGCTTTGCTGAGTACCTCATGTTGGATGATGAGGGATTCCTTAATGCCCTCCTTCCAGCGGATTTCATCCCATCGACTTCAGGCCATTTATTCTGGGATTGGAATCTAGAGTCATTTTTGAGTGCCTTGAGACTTGCAGTCATCAGTGGTAGGTTATCTCTCCATCGACAGGTCTTTCGGAATACATCAATGTCCCCTGATCGATGGATTCTCTCAAGTGTTTGACCTCAACACATCTATTCACACTTGTTAGTTTGCACTCTAGTACCTTGATTCCCATTATCATTATCGGTGGGTGATATCACGTCTATTAATGGTATACATCAATGACTGGCAATTAGATGATGGACTACTATGTTTGACCTCGACACCTCTATTCACATAGTAGGACATGTACTTGTAGGGGTTTGTGTAGAAGACTTTTCAGATTGGTGGCATCTCTTATATGCTACCTCCTTGATTGTGCCAGTGTTCATGAGATTTCAGCTCTCATGACTTGATTCCAGTATGTGTGAGACATTTCCAACCATTATGGAGATCTTGATCCTTTGTATATCTTCATCATGGAGATTCTGATCTATGTATATTGTACATGGTGATGACCACTTATGTCATATTTTGTATCATGCATATTCATGTCCATTGTACTCTTATGTATCCGAGACTACTATATGTATTTACAGTTATATGGAGAGTTGTACCATTGTACTATGTTGATTGGGTGGCTGGTATTCCATTTGGGATTCTTCATCACTCCACTTCTGGGATGGACTTATAATGTATTTCGTCCATTGTATGACCCCTCTGACCTCACACATTAGGGGGCATCTGTCATAGCATATTTTATCACACCTGGTGAATCACACTTGTATGGCCTCCACCTATCCCTATGCAGACTCCTTAATCCCCTTGGACCATTTTTTGTCCTTTGATGTTTCCTAGACCATCCCTAAAAACATGTGAAAATTGCTATACACGACTTTTAAACCCCTTATCACGTATATACATGGGTTTGACCTCTAAAACTGTGTACATCAGGATGTGTACAAAAATCCAAATCCTTTTGGAGTTTTCCTTGACATGGATCCGACTCACTTGTCTCCTGGCCTTCCATATGCCTTGAGATCGCTCAGATTTGACCTTTCATTACCCCATTGAAAAGCTATATAAGGAACCCTTTGGATACATTGAAGGCATGAGATAATTGAGAGAAAAGAAACTATATTCCATTGTTTCCGAAACTTATGCTTGAGTCTGCATCCCTTTGTCCCTTGGAGCACTGTGGTGTTCTTCAAAAGCTTGCCTTTTGCTTGTGATATTGCTATCGAGAGATGGAGGATTGGTGGTGGAGGCCCAAGTGGGGGATTCAGTTTCTCCGATTTGTAGATGTGCCGAAAGAGGTTGTATTCATTGTAATCTCTACTTTTATATTAATATAAATATCTTTTCCTATCCAATAATGTATGTTTGAATGAATATTTTATCCATGGATGATTTCAAATGCTTATATGTTGTTGATTATATATGCTAGAGTAGATCTAACACTAATATATATAGAACGCTTGTATTGTTTACTAATTGTTGAGGAAGTAATTTATCATTTCAAGCTGAAGTTCGAAAGCTCAATGGGCATCAACTTCAACTGTCCAAAATAAGGTACGAGTTTTGATCCTTTAGTGTTAGATATTTGATCTCTCTTTCATATTGAAAAGGATTGATTTATGGATTCAAGCTGTCTGTTGTGGTACCCCAATCCATAGGAATTTCTCTCCGTAACAAGGAGCATCTCCATTGGATAGGAGAAGTGGAGCTTGCTTCATACCACAGGGTTGTTGAAATATTGTAACTTCGAAGAATATTCTATATGTACTTCTTTGTGGTCCCCGATGGTCCTACCGGGAGAACCAATTGTATTACTTTGTATCCTGATGCTCCTAATCAGAAGAACTAATAAGAGTCATGAGTCAGTCCCCTCTAATTGTAAAGGTGGGTCATTAGCACCCCAGTGTGGTTACTTGAGCCTACATGTGTAACTCGAGCCTACATGATTAACTCAATCCTACATGACAGATGAGTTAACTTAAGTGAACGGATGAATATAAATAGAGGTGTAGTGCTCCTCATTTAGGACACACACACTCACTTGTGTAGCGCACTTGTGGAGGAGAGAAGTAGTTGGAGAAGGAGGAGGATCAGGTTTTTGATCTCCTTGTTGGTTTTACCTTTTTACCTTTTTGGGGCATCTATATTGAGGAATATTTTGCTGGGTTTTTCCCTTTAGGGTTTTCCCAGGATAAATATTTGTGTTCCTTTTGTATGGTTGTGCTTGTCTATCTTTCAGTGATCATGTTTATATGCTTTTATTATGAAATCGGAATGAAATACTAATGATCTAGCTTAGCATATGAAAATTTAACATGGTATCAGAGCCGCCTTGAAAGAAGACATTGTGCATCTAAGGAATCTAGGTATTCTTATTTTTTGGGTCTCTATCCATGATCGATCAGCAAAATAAGACTAGATTGACTCTCCATTGAAGGGCGCATCTTTCTGTCGAAGCTGAATTCGATTCCGAGCATTTTCAGTTTTGGTGCAGAAAATTAGGGCTTTCTACAGAAGAATAATTTTTGAGTGATCCCAGCATAGAATTTTTCTCCTCATCAAAATCGAAGTTTAGAGACTTGGATCAAGAAATTTGGTTGAGTGAAACTCTGGGAAAGTCAAACCCTAGTTTGACCCCGATCTGGAAAAACCCTAAATACTAAAACCGCTACGTTTTGGTACATTCGCTATATCCTGATATTGGAGAAGTCTCAGGAGTTGAAAATTTCAAAGGCTAAATATACGATCCTGATTTACACTGTGTCCAAAAATCAGCCTCCGATTCTCTATATTTTTGGAGATATGACCCCTCCAAGTTAGGGTTCCAGCCTCTTCCAGAATTCATCCCTAAATAGGACACCTGGGGAGAATTTCCGCAGTGTGGGATACCAAGGTACAAATGTAATTCCTAAAGATTTTCTAGAAATATCACAGATGGTACTTTTTGTGGTCTGAATTTCAAAACCTGAATATGAACCAGTGACACGTGGCATTCCGTACAACTTCACTATTTGGAACAGTCCTGTAACAGGTCACCTTGAAAAAATGATCATAAATCCCAATTGGTGAAACAAATTATGATGAAACCTGTTCTGTTGGATCAAAAACATGTGAGGTTACCTCAGTAAGAAATTTCAGACACATAGGATTAGTAAGTTCAGAGATATCATAGAAACAGTAACAGGAATTTCTGCAGAACAAATTGGAAAACTAGGGCTTCCTGTTCCGGGAGCTTCCCTCCACTGTTTTCAGAAAAGGAGTACATTGGAAATCTCCATTTGAAGAGATATATCTTTCTATCCAATAATATCTGAAATATTCCAAGT
The DNA here is from genome assembly GCA_001517045.1 of Pseudotsuga menziesii. Taxonomy (NCBI): domain Eukaryota; kingdom Viridiplantae; phylum Streptophyta; class Pinopsida; order Pinales; family Pinaceae; genus Pseudotsuga; species Pseudotsuga menziesii. The sequence goes on from LPNX010213974.1 coordinate 172,445, forward strand.
TTTGAAAATTAGGGTTTCTCTAACAAACCCTAGATCAGCCAACTCCGGAAGCAGGACGGACACCTCAAATCGGTAAGATCTAATATTTTGCTATTTGCATTTGAGGTTCTCATTTCAAAGTGATCTATCACATAAGCTTGATGATAAGCTTGAAAAAATTCCAAGCATGGAAGTATTTGATCTCTCTGAAGAAAATGAATTGGACACCTACATGAGTAGAGAGGTTCCAGTTCTAGAGGGAGATGAGCCTCAAATCCTTACACAAGAAGAACTTGATCAAGGATAAGAAGATCATTGTTGATTCAATCACGGATCAACTTGTGCCACAAGTGTCTTCCCTAAAGACACCAAAGATGTTTGATTCCTTGATCAAGCTATTTGAAGATAAGAACATAATTCAGAAGATGGATTTGAGAAAACAGTTGAAGAATGTGAAGATCCAGAATGCATAACATCTTGAAGCGGTAGAAGAAGAAGCAGAGAATGTAGAGTGGTGATAGCCACCTTGAATGGCCTCCCATGATCATGGGATTCATTCATGCGAAGAATGTATGCCAGAAGTAAGTGATTACTTTCAGCTCGACTAATAAGAAGAGAAGAAGAAGATGGGAGCAATTGAAGATCAAGCTCTCACCATTCAAAGAAGATCCCTCAAGCGATGAGGAATATGAAAAACTCAATTCTTGAAGAACCTCTTATTCATCTTATCATTTGGATAAGAAATGATGATTTCATGAATGAAGAATATAATAAAGCAGAATGGTCAAGATGGAGTTAAACCACGAAACAAATAAAAGATAAGTACTCAATTGTCATTTAATGATATTGTTTTGTTATGCATTTGATTATATTCAGTTGATGTGTTATGCATGATAGATTGTTTGCATTAATGACTGTATACTACTAATATGCATGTGATCGGTAAGTAGCTCATGGTGCTATACATCTCTCCATTGCTACTTATCTAGAATGAAACCTCTTTGCTGACATATTGGATTAGTGCACAATCTCAATGATGTCATGATAGAGATGGAAGGCATCTAGAAAGTTTTCGTGAGATATGGATGAATGTTGTACTGGATAAATAGTTGCATGATGCATAAGAATTTGTCATTATGCATATGTTTTATCAAATAGTTCTAACCATGCAACTGGTGCATTTGAATTGTAGGAAAGGTCCTGTACAACCTCCTACAAGAAAAGAAGGACAAGACTTGTTCCGAAGTACAAGTGATGACAATTCAATAAACATGAATCTGAAGCTCCCAGTGTCAGAGACACCATGACGAAAGAAAGAGCTTCAGAGAGCAGTAGATCCACCTCAAAGGATGAAGAGCACCATGGGTATGAGAGATAACTCAAGATGAATAAAAGAATGCTGTGAAAGAAACTATGATCAAAGAATGATAGTTGATCATGGGGAATGATGTATACGATATGATTTCGAGACATAAAGGGAATTACATAGTATCCTCCATATGGATCTACAAGAACAAGTGTACAAAGAAAGGTTCATGATTTGCCTCAGAAAGAATAGACTATGACATGACATACTCTATTGACCAGTATATATCCACCTGTACAGAATGAAGAAGGAAGATAATACTCCACTTTAGGGGGAGTGACTACATAAGATATCTGAGTTCGACACGGTACGACATGATGGACAGCTTCTTGATGGATCAAGACTTTATCAAGAGTAAAGTGGGTTCAAACCTTCAAAATTGAATGCAAAAGACTAGGATATGTTGATGATCTGACAAGACAAACTCATGAAAGATGTTATGATGAAAGAATACTAGAATGATGTATGGGATATAGTTCCCAAGCTAGAAGGAAAGAGTATTGTATTCTCGAAATGGATATACAGCTAATGGAAGTATCAATAAGTATAAAGCAATATTTGTGGCTAGAAGTTTCTTTCAGAAAGACGGAATTAATTTTGAAGAGACACTTACTCCAGGAAGCAAGGTACACTTCCTTCAGAACTATCATGGTAGTTTATTCCATGGTGAAGTAAAGACAAGCCTTCCTTAATGGTATGATTGAGAAAGAGTTTTACATCGAATAGTCATGAGGATTTGAAGCTGAAGCCATATGGAATCACGTATGCAAGTTGAAGAAGGCCCTCTATGGCCTGAAGCAAGCTCTCAGAGCTTGGTATGGAAGAATAGATAGTTTCTTGTTAAGCATGGGATTTACCAAGGGTAAAGCTGATCCTAACCTTTATCTCAAGGTTGTAGAAGATGAACTTGTCATCCTGTTATTATATGTGGATGACTTATCCTTGATAGGAAATGAGAAATAGGTCATGGAAAGCAAGAAGAAACTAGTAGAAGAATTTGAGATGAAAGACCTTGGGTTAATGCATTATTTCCTAGGTCTGGAAGTATGGCAAAGTTCAGAAGAAATATTTCTCAACCAGGGAAAGTATGCGGTAGAGATATTGAAGAGATTCAATATGTTGGAATGCAAAGTCATGGCCACACCCATGGACTCCAACCTAAAGCTGTTAGTTGATGACTCATCAAAGTTAGTGGATATGACTCATTACAGATAGATCATTGGGTCATTGATGTAGTTAACAAATACCAGACCAGACATTTGTTTTGCTATGAACACCTTAAGTCAATATCTTGTTCAACCAAGACGGGTTCACCTAGTAACTGCAAAACATGTGATGATATATCTAAAAGGGACTATAGACTTTGGTTTATATTATGATGGTAGCCATGAGTAAAGATTGTATGGCTACACAGATGCAGATTGGGCTGGAAGTATCTCAGATAGGAAAAGAACATTAGGTAGATGTTTTTGTTTGGGGTTTGCTATGAGTTCATGGTTTAGCAGGAAACAGTCCAGTGTTTCTCATAGCATGGCTGGAGCAGAATACATAGTATATTTCTCTGCTAAGTTGTGAAGCCATATGGCTTCGGAAGCTGATATCAGGTCTTTTTGAACTGAATATGGATACTACATTGATTCTATGTGATAACGAGAGTTGTGATAATAGAGAAACCTGTGTTTCATCGTAACGCATAAAAATTCAATATTTCTACATACAAGATAAGATGTAGATGATGATGCTTTCAGTATTCACATACTGGAGATACATATGGTGATAGTTTAGTATTCACATATTGAATATGTAGATGATGATGGTTTTGTTGTTGATGTACTGATGAAGCCTCTGTCTCAGGTAAAGTTCGAACACTTTTGAGACAAGCTTGGTGTTGTTCGAAAATACCTTCCTCGAAAGGGGGAGTAGTGATGTTGCAGTGGGATTGTATCATCCCTGGGCACTTTCCCTAAAGTGATCCGGAGACCTCAGTCCTCGAGAATGAAGAGGGATTGTATGATCCCGGGACATATGTACAAAAGTGATCCGATGACCTCGGTCCTCGAGAATGAAGAGGGATTGTATCATCTTGGGACATCTGTCCAAAATAGATCCGGTGACTTCGGTCTTCGTGAATGTGGTGGGATTGCATCATCCTTGAACTTCGATTCAAAATGTATCCGGAGGTCTCAGCCCCCGTGAATGTGGTGGGATTGCATCATCCCTGAACTTCTGTTCAAAATGTATCCAGAGGTCTCGGACCCCGTGAAAGTGGTGGATTGCATCATCCCTAAACCTCAGTTCAAAATATATCTGAAGGTCTCGGCCCCCATGAAAGTGGTAGGATTGCATCATCCCTGAACTTCAGTTCAAAATGTATCCAGAGGTCTCGCCCCCCGCGAAAGTGGTGGATTGCATCATCCCTGAACCTAGGTTCAAAATGTATCTGGAGATCTCGATCCCCGTGAATGTGGTAGGATTGTATCATCCTTGAACTTTGGTTCAGAATGAATCCGGTGACTTTGGTACTCGAGAACGTGTGTTGATCTCGTAATTCCTAGAGGAAGGATTGTCTGAGTTCCACATATGTGTTGATCCTGTAATTCTGAAAGGAAGGATCATTAGTAACTCCGTAAAGACCTAAATCCCATAATTCTGAAAGGAAGGATCATTAGTAACTCCGTAAAGACCTAAATCCCATAATTCTGAAAGGAAGGATCATTGAATTGATCCCGTAATTCCAATGGGAAGGATTGTCTGAGTTCCACAGATGTGTTGATCCCATAATTCCAATAGGAAGGATTGTCTGAGTTCCACATCTGTGTTGATCTCGTAATTCCGAAAGGAAAGATCGTTAGTAACTCCGTAAAGACCTAAATCTCGTAATTTTGAAAGGAAGGATCATTGAATTGATCCCGTAATTCCAATAGGAAGGATTGTCTGAGTTCCACAGATGTGTTGATCCCATAATTCCAATAGGAAGGATTGTCTGAGTTCCACATCTATGTTTATCCCGTAATTCCGAAAGGAAGGATCGTTAGTAACTCCGTAAAGACCTAAATCCCATAATTCCGAAAGGAAGGATCATTGAATTGATCCCATAATTCCAATAGGAAGGATTGTCTAAGTTCCACAGATGTGTTGATCCTATAATTCCGTAAAGACCTAAATCCCGTAATTCTGAAAGGAAGGATTGTTAGTAACTCCGTAAAGACCTAAATCCCATAATTCCGAAAGGAAGGATCATTGGTAACTCTGTAAAGACCTAAATCCCATAATTCCGAAAGGAAGGATCATTGAATTGATCCCATAATTCCAATAGGAAGGATTGTCTAAGTTCCACAGATGTGTTGATCCTATAATTCCGTAAAGACCTAAATCCCGTAATTCTGAAAGGAAGGATTGTTAGTAACTCCGTAAAGACCTAAATCCCATAATTCCGAAAGGAAGGATCATTGGTAACTCTGTAAAGACCTAAATCCCATAATTCCAAAAGGAAGGATCATGTTGATGTTTTGATGATGATGATGTTTCTCTGATCGAAAGATCAGAAGTTGTTGATGATGATGATGTTCTCTGATTGAAATATTAGAATATGATGATGATGCTGTTGCTGACGATGATGATGTTCTCTGATTGAAAGATCAAAATATGATGATGATGACGTTTCTCTGATCGAAAGATCAAAAGTTGTTGATGATAATGTTCTCTGATCGAATGATCAGAATATGATGATGATGATGTTTTCTGATCGGAAGATCAGAAGTTGCTAATGATTATGATGTTGCTGATGATGATGATGTTTTCTGATCGAAAGATCAGAATGCGATGATGATGATGATGTTTCTGATCGAAAGATCAGAATGCGATGATGATGATGATGTTTCTGATCGAAATATCAGAATGTGATGATGATGAGATCCTGATGATGATGATGCCGTATTATCAAATAATGATGATGATGACGTACTGATCAAAATATCAGAATATGATGATGAGTTGATGTTAGAGTATGATGATGTTCGGTTGATGATGTTTCTGATCGAAAGATCAGAGGCTGATGATAATGATGATTCTGATTGAAAGATCAGAGTATGATGATGATGATGTTGCTAATCGAAAGTTCAAAGTGCTGAAGATGAGGTTTCTGATCAAAAGGTCAAAGTGTTGAAGATGTTGCTAATCGAAAGGTCAAAGTGCTGAAGATGTTGCTTCTGATTGAAGAGTCAAGATGTTGAAGATGTTGCTGATCAAAGCGGTTAAAGTACTGATGATGCTGAATACTAAAGATTGAAGATGAAGACTACATGATGTTGAAAATCTTTCAATGATTTATAGATGTATCATCCTGATGATGTTGATGATGTCCTCTATCTCTCTCATATTATTGTTTTTGTTGATGTTGTTATAGAATACCCTTCTCGTTAAGGGGGAGTGTTGAAATATTGTAACTTCGAATAATATTCTATATGTACTTCTTTGTGGTCCCCAATGGTCCTACCAAGAGAACCACTTGTATTACTTTGTACCCCAATGCTCCTAATTGGAAGAACTAATAAGAGTCATGAGGCAGTCCCCTCTAATTGTAAAGGTGGTTCATTAGCACCCCAGTGTGGTTACTCGAGCCTACATGTGTAACTCAAGCCTACATGATTAACTCAATCCTACATGACAGATGAGTTAACTTAAGTGAACTGATGAATATAAATATAGGTGTAGTGCTCCTCATTTAGGACACACACACTCACTTGTGTAGCACACTTGTGGAGGAGAGAAGTAGCTAGAGAAGGAGGAGGATCAGGTTTTTGATCTCCTTGTTGGTTTTACCTTTTTACCTTTTTGGGGCATCTATATTGAGGAAGCTTTTCCTGGGTTTTTCCCAGGATAAATCTTTGTGTTCCTTTTTTATGGTTGTGCTTGTCTATATTTCAGTGATCATGTTTATATGCTTTTGTTATGAAATTAGAATGAAATAATAATGATCTAGCTTAGCATATGAAAATTTAACAAGGGTGATGATATCAATGGGGAGTTGGAGGAGAACCTGGAGAGGTTGACTCTAGACATCCCAGATGCTGACATAGATGATCTCCCGATGAGATATCAGAGATCTACGACGGGAGTACCAAGTCGATTCAGTAGGCTACTACGTAGAGTAGCTCGAACAGTGATGTGCTATCATGAGCACCACTCGTGTATGAGACATGTATACTGAAAGCTGATAGCTTCAGGATTTTGTATGATGGTTTCACCTGAAAGCCTACGTGTCACAGCCACATTTTTCAGCCCACCTAAGTGGCGACACACTTGGGAAAGGTCTCATGGACATGACGGTTCAGCATGGAGTTGCGCTCTCACTTGGAAAAGATAGAAAATGCCCACATTCACCACCGGCACGGAGGTCGGGAATGTGGCACGCCCCAAGGTCAGTGCCCACGTGACTTAGCACGGGCGCCCCTTGGAAAAGATGACATTGGTGATGGGCACACGGCCCCTTTGAGGCACGTGACCCTTGAGCGTGCGGTTGGGAATGCAAGCTTGTGAAGATGTTCGGAAAAAAGGTGCGTGACCCTAGGTGTGGGCATGCGGCCCTAGTGTGCGAACGAACAGACGTGCGGACGGATAGACGTGCAGATGGATGTGCGGATGGATGTGTGGATAGTTGGATGCTTCAGTAAAAGAGTGTTTCAGTAAGTAAACCGACGGGCATGCGGACGACGGTAGTTGGATGACGCACGCGCGTGCACGACGGCACGGTTAGCGACGAACGGCAGTCAAAGAGATGGGCGCTTCGGTTAAAGTAAAGGGGCACGCGGCTCACCGGAAAAGTGTGCGCGTGCCAATCTAGAGGCTTCGGCAAGTGGACCCGTGAATGCCTAAGTCAAAGTGTACCTTGGTGCGGTAACACCAACAAAACAGTTAAGTGGGCCAAGTGTGTTTTGAAGTTGACTTGGTGAACCGGCAAGGGGTGACTTGTGCGGTAAGCAAGATGGAAAGTTGAAATGGGAAAGACACCTAGAAGGCTATAAGTAAATGAAGTGCAAGTCATTTCAAATCAGCTAAAGGAGCCAGCAAGAAAGGAAAGTTCATGTAGACAGTGCACTTGGCTAAAGCGCACATCTGTTTCTGGGGAATCTGCGCAGGGGTTCCATAGGCAGCCAGTTTTGGTACAGTGCTCAGATGAACTGTGGCAGAGGCTAAGTTCAGACAGTGGCACATTTTCTAGGTTTTCTACGGTGCGGCAGCAGCATACGGTGAGGGTTGCAATAGTCGTTTTGGCAGCCAAGTTAGTTCCTCAGTGGAGGTTGACTTGGGTTTTTCCAGTTTTGTAAAAGTGTGTGTTTTAGCCGAGTTGGGCGCACACCTAGAGAGTGGTCAGTTTTGGCATCTCTGTTTATTGTACTTGTGAAAATATTGAATACGGGCTCTGCATTGGGCAACCCACACACTTCCATACTTTCTTGTGTTTTTGCAATTGTGTAAGAATGACTAAGTAATGATAAAACATGTTTCCGCATAATGAGTAGGCGTAGTCCGTTAGTTAACATCAAGTTGGCCAAGCCCTTGAGAGGTTGCTAGATGGTGCCACACACCCTCTTAGCGAGTCAAGAGCGCTCAGCTAAGTGGGGCTATGATAGGTGGTATCATAACTAAGACATTGGGGAAGTTTTGCTCAGAGCCGCAGGTTGAAGGAGTTCGTGCGACAGGTGGTTGCGGTGAGGAAATTTTCAGCTCCGCTCCATAGGCTCAGATGGACATTTGCAGTTCAGACACTCCGTAGATGGTGCACACCATATGGTGGGTGCACCACAGACAGAATGCATCGCAGGGCAGACGCACTGCAGACAGAGCGCACCGCAGGGCGGACGCTCCGCAGACAATGCGCACCGCAGGGTGCGCGCTTCACAGACAGAGCGCATCAAAGGGTGTGAGCTCCACAGACAGAGCACACCACAAGGTGGGCGCTCCATAGACAGAATGTGCCGTAGGGCAGGTTCTCCGCAGAAAGAACATGTCGTAGGGTGGACATTCTGCAGATAGCACAGGGCACTCTGCAGACAGACGGAAGCTCCACATGTTGGATGCGCACCTAAGTTAGGGCGCTCCACTGTTGGACGCTCCACAGAGGCATGCGCTCAGAGAAGGGCATGCGCTCAGGGAACGAGCACTCCACAGTGCTCCCAGACGCTCTTAAAGGTGACTCCACAAAGGTGCGCTCAGGAGCTTTGGCAAGAGGCATGCTTTGGCAGGGCGCCCAGAAATGTGGGTTTTCAGTAGCATTTGGCAAGCGCTCAGTTGGTTGACGGAAGTGTCGAAGCTAGTTTTGGTGATGGTGACTTTGTGACCAAGTCCGTTGAAATGACGAAGGCTGTGCGAGAGAAGTTAGATGGAACCGAGGCTTGACTGGAAGGTGTCTTTGGCAGCCTTGCAAACTGTCCAAAGCAGTAGAAGGGAAATATTGGTAGACGGAAGTGGACGGTACAGCAGCGAAAATCGGAGGAGCCGGGGTTCGTGACTCTTTACTTGGACCAAGTAGAGGGCAAGATGGTTAGACGTAATGCAGATCCATATTTTGGCTCAGAAGCGGAAGCACCATTGGATGGAGAGGAGTTCGTTCATGAAGAATGGGAGCCTAAGGCCAAAGGTAAATGGAGGCTAGCAGCGATTGAGACGAACATGGGGCAATTCAGTGAAGCGCTCTATGCTCATGGAGAAAACGTTGCAGCTATGCAGGATGAGATGGAAAGAATGCGGAAGGCATTCAATGAAGCTGTTGAAGAGTGCAAAGAGGCAATGGATGTCTTGCATGCTGCGATGCAGCAAGATACAGTGGATAGAGTTAAGAAGCTTGAGGAAGTTGTGGAGCAACTTCAGCTTCACATCAAAGACCAAGATGACACGATTGTGGTGCTGAAACGTGCGTTGGCTAATAGTGGTGGCAACGGTGGCACGACCGTGAAAATCAGGATGAAGGAACCACAACCGTTTGATGGTACACGTGATTCAAAGTTACTTGGAAATTTCTGTTGGGATGTCGAACGGTACCTTGATCAGATGAGGTGAAGGTCAATGCGGCAGCAATGTTTCTCACTGACACAGCAAAGATTTGGTGGAGGAACCGTGTGGAAGATGTAGCTTCAGGAAAGATCACAGAGAGGATTGAGACTTGGGAGCAAATGAAGGCAGCTCTCAAGGCACATTTTGGTCCCAGTAACCAGAGTTGGGTTGCATGGAACGAATTGGTGCAGATTCATCACACGACGAAGATTCAGGCTTATATCAAAGCCTATACCAGTGTGATGTTGGAAATAAAGGATATGAGCGAAGAAGATCGCCTTTATCACTTTATGAAGGGTATTTAGGGTTGGGCGCAAGAGGACCTATGACGACAAGGAGTTAAGACCCTTGCTAAGGCAATTTATGCTATAGAGAAGTTGCATGACTTCCGAACAGATAGACGTGATGAAGGTAGAGGCAACGAAGATGGAAGCAGGAAACAGTAACATGACAAGTTCAAGAAGGAGCAGCCGGGTAAGCCTAAGTTTCAAGGAAAATGTGAGGATGAAAAGCCCAATCAAGTTGGTGAAAAGAAGGAGAGAACTCCAGTCTCCTGTTATGTCTACACAAAGGATCATTATGCGAAAGACTGTCCTTTGCGGCCATAGAAGGTGGCTGTGGTTGAATAGGGTGGACCATCCGTTGGCGTGACGCAGGTGTTGAACGCTGTCTTGGAGACACCGGTTTCAGCTGAACCTGATTACGGTGAGTTGAGCTATGTGCCCATTGAGTTGAATGGTCACCAGATTTTTGCACTAATTGATAGTGGTGCCACTCCTAAATTCGTTAACGAGGAGGTTGCGAAGCGGGTTGGTTTGCAAGTCGAACAGAAAGAAAATATGTTCAAGGAAGTCAATTCAAGCATTGAGAGAGTTGCAGGTGTGGTTCAGAAAGTTTCTCTAAGTATTGGAGAATGGGCAGGGATGAGTGACTTCATCGTTGTGCCCCTCGACGACTTTGAAGTTGTGATTGGACATGAATTTATGAAAAAGGAGAAGGCAGTGTTGCTGCCCCACCTTAACTGTTTTGCGTTTCTTACGAGAGAGAAACCCATCCATGTGCAGACCACGAAGAGGCCAAGGGGAGGACGAAAGGTGACTGTGTTGGAAGCCACTCTGCTGACTACCATAGCCATAGGTCATGAATAGCTTGATGTGGTAAAAGGCAAGGAAGGCACTAGCAAGGAAGAATTCGTTTCGGTGGAGGAACGGTTCGCTAGCAAAGAGTTGGTTGTTCAGGTGGAACAACGACTTGACGTGATGGAAAGGGTCGTGGAAAAGGCCATGACAATTCTGAAAAAACTTTTCAAGTTCTGCAAGGGTGCGGAAGGAAAACAATGCAGAGAAGGGACAGTTTCAGCTAAGACGTTTGGTTGTAACGCAGTTACGGTAAATGTGTGGCAGGATGACCCGAAAGCACAGAGATTGTTTGATGAAGGAGGTGGAGTTGTTGGTGGCAACGTTCCACTTCTGTTGTATTTGAGCCAAAAGGAGGAGGTGTGGGAGCGTGTAGAAGAGAATGGCGAGGTGCGCCATCTCTTACTTTCTTCTACCTAAGTGCAGCAAGTGAAACAGTCACTACCCTTGGCGAAGGTAGACAGACCACGGGTGTTGCAGAAAGAGTAAACCAAAAATGCTGCCAAGTGTGGATGAAGGTGGTGTCTTCATTCACTTGTGACAGAGTTTTCTAGAGAGGACTAGAGGAAGTGACCGATGAAAATGATGGAGCAGACTGATCACCCGGTTCATGCAAAGAAGAAGGGAACAGAGACTAGTGTAGAGGCAGAACTACACAGTATGATGGTTTTTACAGGTTGGTGTGAAACGGTAGCAGCGGTTGATGTCGCTGAGATGGCAACAATTTTAAGTGGGGGAGGCTGTCACGGCCACATTTTTCAGCCCACCTAAGTGGCAGCACACTTGGGCAAGGTGTCGTGGACATGACGATTCGGCATGGAGTTGCGCTCTCACTTGGAAAAGATAGCAAGTGCCCACATTCACCACCAGAACGGAGGTCGGGAATGTGGCATGCCCCAAGGTCAGTGCCCACGTGACTTAGCACGGGCGTCCCTTGGTAAAGATGACATTGGTGATGGGTGCGCGGCCCCTTTGAGGCGCGCGACCCTAGGTGTGGGCACGCGGCCCTAGTGTGTGGATGGACAGACGTGCGGATGGATGTGCGGATGAACGTGCAGACAGTTGGGTGCTCTGGCAAAAGAGCGTTTAGGTAAGTAAACTGACGGGCGTGCGGACGATGGGCACGCGTGCACGACGGCACGGTTAGAGACGAATGGTGGTAAAAGAGATGGCCACTTCGGTCAAAGTAAATGGGCACGCGGCTCACCAGCAAAGTGTGCATGCGGCACTCTAGAGGCTTCGGCAAGTGGACCCATGAACGCCTAAGTCAAAGTGCACCTTGGTGCGGTGACACCAACAAAATGGTTAAGTGGTCCAAGTGTGTTTTGAAGTTGACTTGGTGAACCGGCAAGGGGTGACTTGTGCGGTAAGCAAGATGGCAAGTTGACATGGGAAAGACACCTAGAAGGCTATAAGTAAACGAAGTGCAAGTCATTTCAAATCAGCTAAAGGAGCTAGCAAGAAAGGAAAGTTCATGTAGACAATGCACTTGGCTAAAGCGCACATCTGTTTCTGGGACATCCACGCAGGGGTTTCGTAGGCAGCTAGTTTTGGCACAGTGCTTAGACGAACTGCGGTAGAGGCTAAGTTCAGACAGTGGCACATTTTCTGGGTTTTCTACGGTGCGGCAGCAGCATACAGTGAGGGTTGCAGCAGTCCTTTTGGTAGCCAAGTTAGTCGCTCAGTGGAGGTTGACTTGTGTTTTTCCAGTTTTGTAAAAGTGTGTGTTTTAGTTGAGTTGAGCGCACACCCAGAGAGTGGCTAGTTTTGGCATCTCTGTTTATTGTACTTGTGAAAATATTGAAGACGGGCTCTGCATTGGGCAACCTTCACAATTCCATACTTTCTTGTGTTTTTGCAATTGTGTAAGAATGACTAAGTAATGATAAAACATGTTTCCGCATAATGAGTAGGCGTAGTCCGTTATTTAACATCAAGTTGGCCAAGCCCTTGAGAGGTTGCTAGACGGTGCCGCACACCCTCTTAGCGGGTCAAGAGTGCTCGGCTAAGTGGGGTTGTGACACTACGTGCTTCAGATGAGGTCTTGGGACCTATTTTTTGTAAAACTTTTTTGTATATATATATACAGACTTTTACACGGTGTTTATACGTTTCAAATGGACAAATTCATTTTCTATGAGTTCTATGTGTCTTTACATGTTTATTTACAATGTACCATGTTTGATAATGTCATTAATGGGAAATATGCCAGGCTAGGATGTAATTATCCAAGGAGTCAGCAACTACATTATGTTCCCTAGGGATATGCCTCTAGGTAATAGTTCCAAATGATCTTTCTAGCAAACGTACTCTCTGGAAGAGGCAGAGGAGCACCGGGTTCCTAATGGTGTAGACATGGTTTAAATGACAAACCATGAGCTGTGATTCCATCAAGACTACTAGATCATGCACATCCTGGGAGGCATATTCAGTCAGAAGACCGATTACTACTTCATACTCAACGATTTTATTAGTAGCGGGACCTAAAAAAACCGCTCCTGAATTGACCAAATATTCGGCTAGGGAATAAAGAACCCAAGCAGTTGAGGCGAGATTCAAGGTGTGTTGGAAAGCACCATCAGCAAAGCCATAGAAAGCCATCTGCATGACCAAAACATGGTATAAATATATACGAACACTAAAACTCAAAACCATCTTGAAAATACTAAAAGCACACTGAAAGTCAATCAATATACATATATACAAGATACCATCCAAGAAAAACTTAGGCATAGTACCTTTTTAGGTACAACCCATTGTGAGGTTGCCCCAAAGGGATTCCATCATAACCAACGAGCTCGTAAGATCCTTTCTCTAACACCTTAGAAATAATGAAAGGTCCATACCACATGGACTCGAACTTACCCTTTCCCTAGTTTGTCATATCTCTGGTCATAAGTCAATACTAGGTCACCCTCATTGAAAACACGAGGCTGGACAGATTTATCGTACTATTCCTTGATGCATTTCTTATGTGCCTCACTAGCCAAGGCAATATCTCTGTGAGTCTCATCAAGGTTACTCAAATACAAAAATATTTCTTCCTCTGCGAAAGTGTCTGGGAGAAGTTCGAAGGCAAGTTGTAATGATGGAATCTGACATTGGATTGGCAAGACAGCTTCAAGTCCATAGACAAGTTGGAATGTGGTGAAACCAATAGCTGTTTTCACAGAATTATGATAATCCCAAAGAGCAGAGAAAAGAACGTGGTGCCAGTTGGATTTATGATCTCCAACCATCCGATGAAGCATAGTTTTCAAAACTTTGTTAATGGCCTCTACCTGATCATTATCTTGTGGATAATACAGTGTAGAGTTTTCATGGCAAAAACCTAGTTTGGCACTCAGTTCCTCCATCATTTGATTACGGAAATGTAATCCGTGATCAGTAACGATGGACTGTGGAAATCCAAATCTAGCTATGATGTGGTTGAACAATAAGAGAGCAGCAGTATTACCATCTTCTGCATATGTAGACATGGCCTCAGCCCATTTTGTGAAATAATCCATGACTACGATGATGTAATCATGCCCCTCAGCTGAGGTAGGCATACAATGCATGAAGTCGATCCCCCATTTGTCGAATGGGCCAACAACAAAGATGGGGTGAAGCAGAGTAGGATGCATGTGCTTTTTAGGACAAACATGTTGACAAGGTGGTCATTTTTTAACAGCCTCATGATAGTATTTGAAGACGGAAGGCCAAAAATAGCCAGCGCAAAGAATTTTCTAGGCTGTAGCCATTCCAAATAAATGACTGCCACATGCTCTAGAGTGGAAATCATTCAACACGTGTTCAACCTCCTCATGAGTGAGGCATCCTTGGAGAATGGAGTCAATCCCATGTTTATACAAGGTATCATTCAAGATAAGATAGTATTTTGCATGGTGACAGATACGGTGGCGATCATCACGAGATAGATGCGGCTAAAAACGGTGGGTCTGGAGATAAATCAGAAAATCTCCATACCAAGTGTTTGTGCCAGAAATTGTTTCTAAGGCCAGAGAAACAAGCCAACACACACTCAAATATAAAACTCAATAAAATTAAGGTTTTTAGGGTTTCTGCAATGTGTTTTTGGTTGTGAACTTTGAGAACAATATGGGAATACATTCATAAGTAAAGAAACTACTAAATCATAAGCAATAAAAGATGAAGATGCATGATATATGTAACAAGATCAAACAGAAACAGTATTGAGGTTCAAACATAAATGACAGGCACTACCAGAATATAACATAAACCAGTCAATGAATCTATCAATTTAAGCAACTAGAAAAGATGAAAATGAATCCAATACATAAATCTAAAGGGTAAAAGTCATATACATCTCATAGTTTCATCAACCACTGCATACAAGAGTTTTGTACCTTGCTCATGAACAAGTCTGAAAACCAATTGAGCTTGAAGACCTCCTGAAAGCTCTCAAAAATCGAACCCTGCTAATGATTCTCTCATATCCCTAAATAGAGTTTCTTTACAAAATCAGTTGGGTCTAAAACCCTAACTGCCTCCATCAACTCGCTGGGGTAAGGTAAAAGTATAAACTTACAAAATTACAAAATATGCTAAAAATAGTAAATTATTAACATATGTGTTTACTCAAAAGATAACAACTAACTTAATGACAACTGGCTTAAAGATGTTTTGCTGCTTCTGCCAACAAGGCAATACCATCTAGTGCTTGTGACTTCCTCTTTTCTTTCTTTTGTTCCTTCTCCATGTCATTAATCTTCTTTATGAGCTCCTTGTTTCTCTGCTGTAGGTCCTGGACTGTTTCCTCCAGCTTTGTGGATTACCTGTCAGTAGCTCTTTTCCTTTTTAGCACCTCTTTAGACACTTTTGATAGCTCCAGGAAATGATTATGGACATCCTGCAGCTCCTCTATAAGCCCTCTGTTGACTTTAAATAACCCATCATTAGTCTCTTGTAAGTGTTTCATCTGTTGCTTGTATTTCTGAATACTTTCCTGCAAGTTTTCTTCATCAAAACTAGGGATCTCAAGTATATTTGCACCCTGCATTAAAAAGTATGAGAAATCAGTAGGAATACTAGGTTCTTTTATAATTTCTGCTTGCCTGAGTATAGCTTCATCTTCTTCCTCCCACCCATGATTTTCAACAGGACATGCTTTTTCCTTTTCTTCTTGCTGCTATTTTAAGAGTTTATCTTTAATCTCAAGAATTATTACAGATAATTTAGATGCAGGCTTGCTTGAATCTTCTAATGATTTTGATGAACTCTTGACTTCTTTAGGCTGTACATAAGGAGCTTTTACAGCTGCTGGATTCTTCCCTTTTCTGCTAGCTTTCTTAATTTCTGGATTTTTATCAGGAGCTACATCATCTAACATAATAACTTCATTTGTGTTTAACCTGGGATTGAGCAATTTTTTCATGTTCAGTCTTAGCTTGTTTTTTGACCTAGTTTTAGGTCTGAAATATGATGCTTTTTCTCCTAGCATTTTCAACTCCTTTCCTTGATGCTGGATAGTATCCAACTCTCCTATTTCAAGTTTACCCCTCTTTCTGTTAGATTTTGCTGCTTTGGTGCTTGAAGAAGGAATCTCTCTGTAGGTTTCAGTTTCAATTGTAGTTTTTTCTACCTCTTCCTATTCTAAAAGGTAACCTTCATCATCAGATAATATAGTAATGGGGCTTCTCTGCTTGTCTTGCAATTCTTCTTCATGCACAGTCACCTTTTGTGTATCAGCAGTTTTCATTTTATGAGGGACCTCTGTTGGTACCATGGGCTGTAGCAGCTAGTTTTGGTCTTCAAATAGTGAGCACTTGCCTTTGCTACTAGCTGAAAATACTTTGGGTCTATTATCCTTTTCCACCTGCTTTGATGCTTCCTCAACTTTGACCTCTGGCTTATCTTCAGGCTTAGACTTTTTACCTAATTTCCTCATCAAAACCTTACCCTTGTCAGCTTGCCTTTTAGGTTTTTGATCTTCATCTTTGGTTTGAGAACCATACCAAAATATAAAAAAGTCCCAAGATCTCCTTTCCTTCTGCAAAACCTTGCTAATGATTAACTTGATTAGTCCATGATGAAAAATTGACTGAGATGTATGGTCTTCATGTTGCTTAACCCTACTGGACATTTTCTGCAGGCTCTTCAAAAAGAAGAAAGGCAGGTTCATTTTTTAGACTCCCACCATATGTTGAAGGAATCTAAAGTGATACTTGAATACATATCCATACCTACCCTCACAAGTCACATAGCTCTACAGTATCCTGATTGGCTCAACCCACTCTTTTCTAAAATTCTGAATAGGGATGCCTTTATTCCAATCAGGAGTGACATTGGATAATAAGTATCTCTGTGGCTCAAAGTCAAAAGGAATCTTTTTGAACCAACATACACCCTCATTTTTAATGCTTGTTGCTTCTGAAATTAGCTCCACTGTCAGCTTGAAGTTGAGAGTATCAAAGGTTGCCATATCATCTTTTCAACCTTGAGCAAACTTATAAGACACCTCTGTATTATGCCCATCTAACCTCCTGAAGAAATCCATCCAACCTGCCTATTGGAACAAGTCAACGTAATCAGGGAGCTTTTCAATCCAAGTTAAATTAGTGGGTTATGCTCTGTTGATTTTACCACTTTTACCACTTTTGCCCATATTTTTTCCTTCAGAAACTAGAAGCTATCTGGCCTTAGGGTTCAGAAGATGCTCTATGAACTGATTTTCTTCTTATTTCTTGACAGACCTGTTTATTTTGTTTAAAAGGTAAAATAAATCTTCCCCAAAGTGGAAAAATTCAAATCGCCGAGGGCTTCAATGCTCTTTTGTTTTAACAATACAAGTTAGGTCTGTGCATAGGTTAACTACACAAGATTTGAAACCTAATTACCATTCAGACTATTTTTGAACAAAGGACCAACTTCAATTTGTAGAGCACAACTGTATATCAGCATCTACCACCTGTCAACATGATTCATGAACATCTCTGTACAATAAAGGTATTTCATGAAGGAACTGTGTTGTCACTTTTAGATTGATTGCAGATTGTTCATCTCAAACTTATCTCTTTTAGCTCATCAAACTGATACTAGGCTTTCATTTACTATTCAAATCCTTGCTGCCTTCATCTACTTCTAAGAACCATTAACTCCTATATCTAACAACCCTGGTTTCCCTGCAACTTTAGGTATCATATATATTATTCCTTTGGACAAGAGACTCTCATCGAACCCTGTGCATCAATGCCAACATCATTCTTCAAAACCATTAACTTTGTCACAGTTTCAGACTTTGCAAATGTAATACCAACCACAGGCTTCTCAACTGGAGACTACTTGTAAGGTAAATGAGCAAACAAGATCTTCTGCAATATATTCATATTAGCTTCCTGTAGCCTTAGCACTGAAAATGACATTAGGTCTACCAACCATCCTATTCATTCAACTCGTTTAAACTCAATGTGTATAAATATCAAAGCTTTTGGTATAATTTGAGTGCTAAAACATAAACAGCTTTCACTTCAGAGCGTTTCGAACTTCAATGACTGGATAGTTCAAACCTAGGGATATTTTTCAGTGCTCTGTTCAATGAAACTTTTCAGAATGGTTCAAACAGCTATTTCTTGGGCTAAAATCTCATTTAAGAGAATAATTCAACCTCTCCATCAATCAATTTCTTTAGAACAACCCTCACTGATAACAACCCCAAATTTTCAATTATAGGGATACATCATGAAATACCTGCCAATTGATCAGTTGCAATAGTTTAATCTCACGTCCTGAGCTGTCAAATGCTTCTCCTCGAATGTAGCGATGTCTCTCAATGATTCATTTGATTGCAAGTAGTGGAATTGAAAAGCCCTAATTTCCCATTAGTTTTCATAACCTTGCTTCTGCTCTACAGGGACACAATCCGGTCTTTTAGCGATTATGGTTACCCACGATCTCCTCCTTCACCTTTGACAGTGCATGTAATGACAAATCATGCCATATTAAACCGAATCTTGCTGCTAACTGTCAAACCAAACCGCCTTAGGAGTAATGATAGCTATGAGTTGCTTCAGGACCTAGAAACACTTGGAATCATGACAATTTGGTAGCTCACACGAAGCAAACAACTATCAGCATGGGATTAATCATTCATCATTTGAAATCCTAACAAAAATTTGCTTAAAAATTGCGAAACAAGAAGGCCGCGATATTCTTGTAGCGCGCCCTTTGTAATTTTTCGCTCCAACGCTACAAGAATATCTTTAGTGCTATTTTTTCGCTCTTTTTCAGCTTTTGGACACTTTGTATGAAGTTTTAAAGATGCTAGAGTGATAGGTATGCTCATAGTATGCCTTGTGAACCCACCATTTGATAAAATGACTTTAAAAATCCCTTTAACAAAAACAAACCTATAGCTTAAAATTCAAAATTTCTAAAGCAAGCTCAAAATTTCAAATGAACACTAAACAAAATTTCCCAAAAGGAGGGCAAAATCAAAATCAAGTAAATGAAAGCCTTGAAATAAAAAGTAAATCAAACCAAAAATGAAGAAACAAAATTATGACTTAACATCTGGCTCCAGCTGCGGGATGAAGTCCTCCCTGTGAGGATTCAAGAACCTATAGACCAGTGCCTTCTGTTTTCTATCTACCTGTCTGCAAATTTCCATTGGGCTATGGAGTCTTTATTCTATCTCACTCACACCGGTATGTACAATGATCAGTGAAAAATGCCCTTATAAACTGTAAAAATGTTTGAGGAATCGTCCATTAACAGGGCTGGACAACTCCTCACCTTCCAGGGACTGCAAGATAAAAGTATTGTTTTCTAAAACTTTTGATATCAGAAAAGGGCCAAACCAAATATTGTCAAACTTACCATGTTTACCCTTTTTCTCCTTCCTTGCATCCCATCTTAGAACCAACTCACCTTCTGTGAAAGTATTTTCTTTAATGTTTCTGTCAAACATGTTTTTAACCTTGGCTCTATACAGCTGTGCTTTCTCATCCACCTTCTCTCTATTTTGTTGTAACTCTATCATTTCAAAGATTCTCCTCTGCATGTCATCTGGTTCCTCTTGAGAATTCTGGAGGAATTTCATCACTGGAATTCCCAGCTGAACAGGGAAAACTGCTTCTGTACCATAAACCAGCTGATATGGAGAAGTACCAATTACCTGTTTCACTGTAATCCTATCTGCCCACAATGCATACTTCAGCATTGAATCCCAAGACCTTTGTTATGCTTCAGCAGTTTCTTGATGCTTTGAATGATGTTCTTGTTAGATGATTCAGCCTTACCATTTCCCTGAGGATAATAGGGAGTTGAGTGCTTCAAAATGATGCCATTTTTTTCACAAAAGGCCACTATTGCCTTGGACTTGAATGCCTTGGCATTGCCTGTTAGTAATCTCTGTGGACAACCAAACCGACTCAGGATGTTTTCTTCAATAAATTCCATGATTACTTTGTCTGTAGCATTCCTTGTGGGAATAGCTTCCACCCATTTTGTGAAAAAATATGTTGCAGTCAAGATCCAATGATGCTATCCTGAAGATGCTGGATTGATTTCTCCAATAAAGTCCAAACCCCATTGCTGAAAAGGGGCATTGACTGCAATAGGTTTCAAAGGCAAAGACAATAATTTCTGCTTACCACTAAATTTTTGACAGGGAATGCAAGCTCTTACCTGCTGGTAAACATCTGTGAACAAGGATGGCCAATAATATCCAGCTCGCAAAATTTTGTAGGCTATTGTTTTCCAATATTTATGCCCTCCACAGGCACCTTCATGTGATTCTGAGATCACTTCACCTATTTCAGATTGGTCCAAACATCTGAGCAAGATACCTCCTGGATCTTTCCAGAACAATTGATCCTCTACCAAACAATACTTAGTAGCTTTGAGTTTCAAAGATCTAGCATCCTTCTTGTCTAAATGTTCAGGACATTGCAGAAATAACAGAAAATAGACTATGTCTGCATACCAAGTAGATGCTGAATAGAAATCCATGATCTTCTCTTTCTTTAGAGATGCTTGATCTTCCTCTTGATCTATTTCTTCAGCCATGACATGCAGTCCCAAAGCTTGACAATTTGAATCAACCAATAGCTTGGCTAAACCTTGTCCTTTAACAAGATTGGTGGGTCTGATCTCCACATCATACTCCATGATCTTTGCAATCCATCTACCTCTCTTCCCTTCACTATCAGGCTGTCTTAAAACATCTTTCACAGCAGCATTTGGAACAAATGAAATAAATTTTGAGTGCAGGACATAAATTCTGAAAAATTTTAAAGCCTTCACCAGAGCATAAGCCTACTTCTCCAAAATTCTATACTTCATCTCTGAATCTCTGAGAGTCTTACTAAAGAAGGCTATAGGATGTTCCAATCCTTCTTTATTTTTCTGAAGTAAGACTGCTGCAATTGTGTCTTCTGATGCAAATGAAAAAGTAAGAAACTCTTTGGTGAAATCAGGGCTTACCAACACAGGTGCTTCAGTAAGAGCCACCTTGATTTTTTCAAATGCAGCCTTTGCTTCAACAGTCCACCTGAATTCCTGGTCCTTCTTCAACATGGCTGTGATTTGTTTAATAGTTTCAAGAAAATTGGGAATAAACCACTGCAGAAAATTTATCTTGCCAATGAATGACTGCACATCCTTTTTACTCCTAGGTAAACTGATCTTCAGTATGTCTTTCACTCTTTCTAGATCTATTCTGATGCCATCAGCAGACACCAAATGGCCCAGTAGTTTACCTTCTTGCACAGCAAAATGTGACTTCTTGGGATTAAGGGTCAGGCCAAATTTTCTGCATTTTTGGAAGGTCCGCCTTAAATGTTTCAAGTGCTCATCATCTGACTGAGAAAAAACTGTAATATCATCCAAATAAATAACCACAAACTTATCTTTTTCACCCACAAAGGCAATATCCATTGCTCTCTGAAAGGTTGCTCCAGCATTCATCAGGCCAAAAGGCATCTTGTCATACATGAATGTCCCCCAGGGAGTTGTAAAGGCTGTCTTCTCCTTGTCATCAGGGTGCATTGCAATCTGATTGTACCCTGAAAAACCATCCACCATATATATCCTCCGAGCTCCAACCACTTGCTGCAAAACCTATTCAATCTTGGGGAGAGGATAGTTGTCTTTCAATGATGATCTATTCAGATTTCTGAAGTCAACACATAATCTAATTTCCCCATTCTTTTTTCTGACAGGAACCAGATTAGCAACCCAGGAAGAGTACCTGAGAGGCACTATTATCTTTGCATCCAGCAGCTTCTTTACTTCTTTCTCAATCATAGGAAATAAAGCTGGATTAATCCTTCTTAGTTTCTGTCGGAAAGGTTTAACATTAGGCTTCAAAGGGACCTTATGCTGAATGATTGTTGTATAATAGGTTCTCAGTTCTTCATAAGACCAGGAAAACACATCTACATGCTCTTTCAGAAGTTTGAGGTATCTATTTCTTTGTTCAGCTGACAGAGATTTGGAAATTTTTACCATTTTTGGATGTTCAGCAGAACCAATGTTGCAGTCCACTACATTGTCTTCTGAAGATTGAACCACTGGCTTTGAAGGAGTATCATCTTTGGTAAATATTATTTCTAAAGGTACTAAACCTTTTGGGATAAAATTACTCTTCAACTCAATAATTTTATGACCTGCTATCTCATGTTCAGCAAACTTATTTTCAGCAGATTCATCTTCAGCAAATTCATTTAACTGTTCATCCCCTTCATCTTCTTCTTGATCAATTTGAGCATTAGTGAACTCATCTGTAAGCTCAAGAAATTTTTTGATTTCAATGTCATCTTCAAATACCCTCCAGTGCTTTACATTATCCGGTACACATGGTCTATACCTCACTTCTATGGGATACCTCAGCTGAGTGGTTTTAGGAATTCTGAAGTGTGTGGCAGCCAAAGCTAATGAGTCTGCAGTCTCATTATGATTCCTTGGAACATGAGTGATATTAAATGCTACAAAATAGTTATCAAGCATATCCCATACCTCATTTCGGTACACTTTCAGCAAACCCTGCTTTACTTGATAGTTGTTCTTCACCTGTTGAACAACCAATTTGGAGTCGCCAAATGCATCAATTTGCTGAATGCCTAAGTCTTTAGCAGCTTTTAGTCCCAGTAGCAGAGCTTCATACTCAGCAGTATTGTTAGTGGTAACAAACTCCAGCTTATACATGAGTTTCACTGTCTCACCTCCAGGAGAAATGAGTAGGAATCCAGCTCCAGCACCCTCTTTGCATGAGGATCCATCAAAGTACAGCTCCCACAATACATCTTCTTCCTCTCTGCTGTGCTTTATTGGCTGATATTTTTCCACTTGTAACAGACCAGCAGAATTATCCTCATCACTGAAATGTAACATGCATGTACCAAGATCTTTATCAACAGAGTACAGTGGGTGATTAGTGGGATTCTTATCATCTATCACTATGTAAGCAAACTGCAGTTCTCTATACATTCTTCTAGTTTCTCCACCAAACACTGGAATGGTGGCATATGAAAGGTCCATTTGTAAGGTTCCCCCAACCTTTTTAGCCCATGACCTAGACAGAAGTAAGCCAAAATTTGGTGTAATGTCAGGTACTACAACATCCATTATCACACTTTTCATAGGCAACTGAGCTAAGCTGACAACCATATCTTTAATTACTCCTAAACATTTCACAGCTCGGGAGTCAAAGGCATATAGGTCATGGTAAGGTTTGGTGATACTGAGGCCCAGGGCTTCCATTACATCTTTTGGCATCAAATTGTGGGAAGCTCCTGAATCTAAAAGACAATTGTGAATCATTTGGTCATGGACAGTCAAGGTAACATAAAAGGGAGGAGAAGCACCAGCCTCATTTTCAGTCTTTTCAGCAAGAGCTGATCCAATAAAAATCTTTGGGCTTTCTTACTGCAAATTAACCGTATCTTAAACAGGCTGATTATTGGGTACATTCATCACTTTCAGGACTGTTTCTTTATATGAAGGATTCTTTATTAACTCAGTCAAAGGTACAGGGATCTTTAACTTCCCTAGTTCATTCTCCAAACTAAAATTCTGGACAGATTTGTTTACCTCTTCAATTTCAGCATTCTTCTTTGATTTTTCTGCAGATTGTCTTTTTTCTGGCATGGGATCAGCTGTCTGTTTAGCAGGAATAGCAGCAGTAGGAACATTTGCAGCATGAACAACAGCTTTCTTTTTTGGGGCCTGCACCACTTGCTTTGGGCCTGATCTGAGATTTATAGTCTTCTTTGGTCCATTCTGATGAATAGTAGTAGTTACAGCATTCTTTTCTAACTCCATCTCATCCTTAGCTTTAAACATATCAGCATCATAATATTCTGAATTCAGAAAATCTTCTTCAATAACAAAACCTGTATACAATCCATCTCCAAAGTGGTTCATGTCCTGATCAGTCTCAGTCTCTTCAAAGAGCAGCTGTTCATCAACTTCTTCTTCATCAGCTACATTATTTTGAAGACGTGGGGCACTCTTTGATCTTCATTCTCTCTCCTCTCTCACTGAATATCATTGTTGCTGCACTCTCTTGGTATAAATCTGGGAGCAAATTGCCTTCTGAACTGATTCTGATTATTTGGATTTCTTTCAGCTTCTGGATCAGGTTTGGTAGAATTCTTTTCAAGCTCTAGTTTATTCAGTTTGGAAGTAAGAATCTTTACCAGCTTTGCCATCTCATCTATCTTGGCTTCAGCATATTGAGGAGTAGCACTTGTTGAAACAGCTTCTTTCTTTCCTTTTCTTTCATAAAGCTCCTGGGGAGTTTCAGTCTTAAGTCTGTTTGAAGCCAACAAATTAGAATCTACCTCCAATGCTGCATCTTGCATGTTCAGCAGGGTGATAGGCCTTCTCTCTCTCAGCAATAAAGAAAATTCATGGTCAAAGGCATTGGCATAAGTGACCTTAGCTGATGTTTCAGTAGGCTTAATTTCTGCTGGAATCCTACTATACATTTTGTTAAATCTTTTGGAAAAATCAGCAACAGTCTCCTCCTTCTTCCTTCTGAGAGCTCCAAACTCAGTTATATAATAGGTGTGGTCCTTTGTGTCTCCCCATTGCCTCATGAAAATATCACGAAGCTCTTCAATTATAGTGATTGAGTTGGAAGGAAACTCTCTGAACCACTTCCTTACATCTCCATCAAGGCTCTGAACAAATACCCTCATCCATACATCTTTGATCTCAATGTTTTGATTGTCAGCATAACTTAGGAAAGCCTCCCAATGTTCTTCAGTAGTGGTCTCCCCCTGGCCATTGAACCTAGGCATATATTTCTGGTAATAACCTCCAGGCAAAGCATGTAAAGGCTGAGGTAAGACTAATGGTGCATACCTGGCTGCAACCATGCGGTCCATCATATCCATGGGAGGGTTTTGGGCTGCCATCTTTGGACTGACAGGTTTTCAAGATGAGGAAGCTTGACTGGAACTTGTTTGAAAAGGGCTCCTTCCTATTTTCAGCTAAACGAGAGGTATTTTACTAGGAGAAGCAGTCTTGGCTTTCAAATAGGCTTGAGGATTAGTAAAAACTTGAAAAGTGCTCTCAGGAATGGTAGGTTTCACCCAAGGTGAGGTTTCGGCTGAATGTAGTAAAACACCAAACTGGTCAGGGTCACAAGAGGCTGGTAGAGATTGAGACCTTCTGAGTTTTCTTGCTTTTTTTAAGATCTATTCATGGTCTGAAACCCCTGAATGTAATGGTGAAGTAGGTCTTCTCTTGGTTCCCACTCCTCTAGAAGCCAGTGTGACAATTTTGGTGAAAAATAGCCTTAAAAGATACTGGTTCAAGTGCACCTCTTAAACCATGAAAACTGATAAGTATCCCAGGGAAGATATGCTTCAACTTCATCCCCGGCAACGGTGCCAAAGATGTTTGTGCCAAAAATTGTTTCTAAGGCCAGAGAAACAAGCCAACACACACTCAAATATAAAACTCAATAAAATTAAGGTTTTTAGGGTTTCTGCAATGTGTTTTTGGTTGTGAACTTTGAGAATAGTCAGGGAATACATTCATAAGTAAAGCAACTACTGAATCATAAGCAATAAAAGATGAAGATGCATGATATATGTAACAAGATCAAACAGAAACAGTATTGAGGTTCAAACATAAATGACAGGCATTACCAGAATATAACATAAACCAGTCAATGAATCTATCAATTTAAGCAACTAGAAAAGATGAAAATGAATCCAATACATAAATTTGAAGGGTAAAAGTCATATACATCTCATAGTTTCATCAACCACTGCATACAAGAGTTTTGTACCTTGCTCATGAACAAGTCTGAAAACCAACTGAGCTTGAAGACCTCCTGAAAGCTCTCAAAAATCGAACCCTGCTAATGATTCTCTCATCTCCCTAAATAGAGTTTCTTTACAAAATCAGTTGGGTCTAAAACCCTAACTGCCTCCATCAACTCAATGGGGTAAGGTAAAAGTATAAACTTACAAAATTACAAAATATGCTAAAAATAGTAAATTATTAACACATGTGTTTACTCAAAAGATAACAACTAACTTAATGACAACTAGCTTAAAGATATTTTGCTGCTTCTGCCAACAAGGCAATACCATCTAGTGCTTGTGACTTCCTCTTTGCTTTCTTTTGTTCCTTCTCCATGTCATTAATCTTCTTTATGAGCTCCTTGTTTCTCTGTTGTAGGTCCTGGACTGTTTCCTCCAGCTTTGTGGATTACCTGTCAGTAGCTCTTTTCCTTTTTAGCACCTCTTTAGACACTTCTGATAGCTCTAGGAAATGATTATGGACATCCTGTAGCTCCTCTATAAGCCCTCTGTTGACTTTAAATAACCCATCATTAGTCTCTTGTAAGTGTTTCATCTGTTGCTTGTATTTCTGAATACTTTCCTGCAAGTTTTCTTCATCAAAACTAGGGATCTCAAGTATATTTGCATCCTGCATTAAAAAGTCAGAGAAATCAGTAGGAATACTAGGTTCTTTTATAATTCCTGCTTGCCTGAGTATAGCTTCATCTTCTTCCTCCCACTCTTGATTTTCAACAGGACATGCTTTTGCCTTTTCTTCTTGCTGCTGTTTTAAGAGTTTAACTTTAATCTCAAGAATTATTGTAGATAATTTAGATGCAGGCTTGCTTGAATCTTCTAATGATTTTGATGAACTCTTGACTTCTGCAGGCTGTACATAAGGAGCTTTTACAGCTGCTGGCTTCTTCCCTTTTTTGCTAGCTTTCTTAATTTCTGGATTTTTATCAGGAGCTACATCATCTAACATAATAACTTCATTTGTGTTTAACCTGGGATTGAGCAATTTTTTCATGTTCAGTCTTAGCTTGTTTGTTGACCTAGTTTTAGGTCTGAAATATGATGCTTTTTATCCTAGTATTTTCAACTCCTTTCCTTGATGCTGGATAGCAGCCAACTCTCCTATTTCAAGTTTACCCCTCTTTCTGTTAGATTTTCTACTTTGGTGCTTGAAGAAGGAATCTCTCTGTAGGTTTCAGTTTCAATTGTAGTTTTTTCTACCTGTTCCTCTTCTAAAAGGTAACCTTCATCATCAGGCAATACAGTAATGGGGCTTCTCTGCTTGTCTTGCAATTCTTCTTCATGCACAGTCACCTTTTGTGTATCAGCAGTTTTCATTTTATGAGGGACCTCTGTTGGTACCATGGGCTGTAGCAGCTGCTTTTGGTCTTCAAACAGTGAGTACTTGCCTTTGCTACTAGCTAAAAATACTTTGGGTCTATTATCCTTTTCCACCTGCTTTGATGCTTCCTCAACTTTGATCTCTGGCTTATCTTCAGGCTTAGACTTTTTACCTAATTTCCTCATCAAAACCTTACCCTTGTCAGCTTGCCTTTTAGGTTTTTGATCTTCATTGTTGGTTTGAAAACCAGACCAAAAGATTAAAAAAAAGTCCCAGGATCTCCTTTCCTTCTGCAAAACCTTGCTGATGATTAACTTGATTAGTCCATGATGAAAAATTGACTGAGATGTATGGTCTTCATGTTGCTTAACCCTACTGGACATTTTCTGCAGGCTCTTCAAAAATAAGAAAGGAAGGTTCATTTTTTAGACTCCCACCATATGTTGAAGGAATCTAAAGTGATACTTGAATACATATCCATACCTACCCTCACAAGTCACATAGCTCTGCAGTATCCTGATTGGCTCAACCCACTCTTTTCTAAAATTATGAATAGGGATGCCTTTATTCCAATCAGGAGTGACATTGGGTAATAAGTATCTCTGTGGCTCAAAGTCAAAAGGAAGCTTTTTGAACCAAGATACACCCTCATTTTTAATGCTTGTTGCTTCTGAAATTAGGTCCACTATCAGCTTGAAGTTGAGAATATCAAAGGTTACCATATAATCTTTTAAACCTTGAGCAAACTTACAAGACACCTCTGTATTATGCCCATCTAACCTCCTGAAAAAATCCATCCAACCTGCCTGTTGGAACAAGTCAGCACAATCAGGGAGCTTTTCAATCCAAGTTAAATCAGTGGGTTCTGCTCTGTTGATTTTACCACTTTTACCACTTTTGCTCATCTTTTTTCCTTCAGAAACTAGAAGCTGTGTGGCCTTAGGGTTCAGAAGATGCTCTATGAACTGATTTTCTGCTTATTTCTTGACAGACCTATTTATTTTGTTGAAAAGGTAAAATAAATCTTCCCAAAAGTGGAAAAATTCAAATCACCGAGGGCTTCAATGCTCTTTTGTTTTAACAATACAAGTTAGGTCTGTGTATAGGTTAACTGCACAAGATTTGAAACCTAATTACCATTCAAACTGTTTTTGAACAAAGAACCATCTTCAATTTGTAGAGTACAACTGTATATCAGCATCTACCACCTGTCAACATGATTCATGAACATCTCTGCGCAATAAAGATATTTCATGAAGGAACTGTGTTGTCACTTTTAGATTGATTGTAGATTTTTCATCTCAAACTTATCTCTTTCAGCTCATCAAACTGATACTAGGCTTTCATCTACTATTCAAATCCTTGTTGCCTTCATCCGCTTCTAAGAACCATTTACTCCTATATGTAACAACCCTAGTTTCCCTGCAACTTTGGGTATCATATATATTATTCCTTTGGACAAGAGACTCTCATTGAACCCTGTACATCAATGCCAACATCATTCTTCAAAACCATTAACTTTGTCACAGTTTCAGACTTTGCAAATGTAATACCAACCACAGGCTTCTCAACTGGAGACTACTTGTAAGGTAAATGAGCAAACAAGATCTTCTGCAATATATTCATATTAGCTTCCTGTAGCCTTAGCACTAAAAATAACATTAGGTCTGCCAACCATCCTATTCATTCAACTTGTTTAAACTCAATGTGTATAAATATCAGAGCTTTTGGTATAATTTGAGTGCTAAAACATAAACAGCTTTCACTTTAGAGCGTTTCGAACTTCAATGACTGGATAGTTCAAACCTAGGGCTATTTTTCAGTGCTATGTTCAACGAAAATTTTCAGAATGGTTCAAACAGCTATTTCTTGGGATAAAATATCATTTAAGAGCATAATTCAACCTCTCCATCAATCAATTTCTTTAGAACGACCCTCACCGATAAAAACCCCAAATTTTCAATTATAGGGATATATCATGAAATACCTGCCAATTGATCAGTTGCAATAGTTTAATCTCACGTCCTGAGCTGTCAAATGCTTCTCCTCGAATTACCGATGTCTCTCAATGATTCATTTAATTGCAAGTAGTGGAATTGAAAAGCCCTAATTTCCCGTTAGTTTTCGTAACCTTGCTTCTGCTCTACAGGGACACAATCCGGTCTTTTAGCGATTATGGTTACCCACGATCTCCTCCTTCACCTTTGACAGTGCATGTAATGACAAATCATGCCATATTAAACTGAATCTCACTGCTAACTATCAAACCAAACCGCCTTAGGAGTAATGATAGCTATGATTTGCTTCAAGACCTGGAAACACTTGGAATCATGACAATTTGGGAGCTCACACGAAGCAAACAACTGTCAGCATGGGATTAATAATTCATCATTTGAAATCCTGAAAAAAATTTGCTTAAAAATCGCGAAACAAGAAGGCCGCAATATTCTTGTAGCGCGCCCTTTGTAATTTTTCGCTCCAGCGCTACAAGAATATCTTTAGTGCTATTTTTTCGCTCTTTTTCAGCTTTTGGACACTTTGTATGAAGTTTTAAAGTTGCTAGAGTGATAGGTATGCTCATAGTATGCCTTGTGAACCCACCATTTGATAAAATGACTTTAAAAATCCCTTTAACAAAAACAAACCTATAGCTTAAAATTCAAAATTTCTAAAGCAAGCTCAAAATTTCAAATGAACACTAAACAAAATTTCCCAAAAGGAGGGAAAAATCAAAATCAAGTAAATGAAAGCCTTGAAAGAAAAAGTAAATCAAACCAAAAATGAAGAAACAAAATTCTGACTTAACACCAAGGATCAGTAGTGCTAATCAAGAATAGGAATTCATCTGAAAATGGATCACTGGGCTCAGATTCCTTTGTAGCACAGGGAAGATCACACATAAGCTCAGAAAATACTAAGGATTTCTCTGATGTGGCCTTGGCAAACTCTAAATCGAACTCCTGAAGGATGACAATCCAATGGGAGTACTTGCCCCTGTGTACCTGACAAGTCATGATGTAATACATCGGGTTCTGGTATGCCAATATGGTGGTAGTGCGGAGCAGAATTTAGTGACGAAATGTTTGTACAGTAATGACTGTGGCCAATGCTAACCTTTCCACATGTGAATAATAGGTTTCGGAATCGATAATATTCTTACTGGCATAATAAATCACATGCTCTTGACCGTGGAGATTGTCCTGCACTAAAACCATGGCGATGGTAGTAGCAGAGGCAACAATATACAAGAGAAAGTCCTTTGAATAATTAAGGGGGTGTATCATGGGTGAATGAGTTAGATCATGCTTAAGATTATCAAAGGCGCATTGGGCCTAGTCATTCCATAAGAATGGAGTATTCTTCTTGAGGAGATGCATATAACCATGCGTTTTCTCTGCGAAATTGTACATGAAACGATGGAGAAAGTTTGCCTTCCCCTGCAAACTTTGGAATTCAAGGAGGTTGGTTGGGGCTGGTAGATCAAGAATAACATCAATCTTCAAAGGATCGATCTGGATGCCATCTTTGGATACCACAAATCCAAGCAGACGTCCCATCTCAATGCAAAAAACACATTTATGTGGATTGAGCCATATATTATAATGACGGCATCTCAGGAATATATCTCTAAGATGACCAAGGTGGTCCTCCCATCGCCGTGAATGGGCAGGGAGGACGTCAAGGTACAGTTCAACAATATGTTTAATGTTGTGAAACACATAGGACACCGCACGCTGGAACGTGGCTCTAGCATTTTTCAAGCCGAAAGGTAACTTCTTATATGCAAAGGTTCCCCATGGGAAAATGAATGTCATATTATGCTGATCGAAGGGAAATATCTCAATATGATTATAGCCAGAAAATCCATCCATGAACGAAAAAGATGACACTTCCAGCACAGTTGTCAATAATCTGATCGATGTGCGGGGTAGGAAAGTTGTCCTTAGGACAAGCTTTATTTAAATCCCTAAAGTCGATACGGACTCTAATGGTGCCCTTTTTTTTATTGATAGGGACAACGTTCGATACCCATTCCATCAAAGGTACAGGATAAATAAAACCAACTTTCAGAAGTTTCTCAATCTTAGCTTTAATAGTTGCGGCCTTTTGACGATGGACTTGCCTAAGCTTCTACCTAACAGGTTTAGCCATGGGATAAGTTTTAATCTCATGGACCATAATGGAAGGGTCAATCCCTGGCATCTCTTCATAGGACTAGGAAAAAATATCACATAATTCCTTAAAAAGTTCCTTATATGCTTCAGATTCATCTGCGGATTAGTTCTGCCCAACATGAACGTGCTCAATAATATCAGGCTTGGCTAATATGTCAATTGGGTTCATCTAAGTAATGTTGCAAAGGTTTCCTTTAGAATCTGTATCTTGCAACAATATAGGACTTTGCAGAACGTTGACAATATCAGTAGGAAACAAGGATGCAAAATCGTGGCTACTCGAACTGGTATTGGGGAGGAACATGGATCTATGATGGTGATCCTCCCAAATGGGCTCATCCATATTCATGATCTCCATAATGGACTCATCAGAAGGAAAATTCTTGAAGAGATAGTCTAGAACCAGAAGAGAAGGTTCTAACTAGTATGGTAAATGGTAAGGATCTGAAGCCACTAGATGACGGTCATCAATGTGATTGTCGGAAAAAGTTTGAATGGTGTCATACATAGCTTCATGAGGAATCAATGAGGTGGAATCAACAACATTTTTTCCCTTAGGCTCATAATTAGATGAGGCAATCATATGCACTGTCATGGTATCTGTGCTAGGAGGAGTAGATGGAAAAATCCCCATAAGGGATGAGTCTTTCAGCATGCCTACCCCAATCGACTGGTAAGGAGGAGGGGACTGGCCTAACATGGGGATGTTATTGGATGCGGAGGTAGTAACATATGGCATACAGAAATCAAGCTGATCAATAGTAAAAATTCTCCCTAGATGCGGGAATTGGACTGTTCAAAATATTGTTGAGGCAATAGTAGTCATTGCATAGAACCAATTCCTTCCTAGAAGGAGGTTGTAATCTAAGGGAGCATCTACCACTTCTACTTGAATGGAAATGGTTTCTCCCCCCAGCTCGACCGCGAGGGCTGATATGATACCATGGGGTTGGAAACCCCATCCATCAAATGCTTTAAGGGTCGTAGGTGATGTGACAAGCTCGGGAGAGCCAAGTGCTTTCCAACAAGTCAGAGATAACACCGAGGTTGAATCTCCTTCATTTAGTACTGTTCGAAAGAATTTCTTTCCCACTACTTTCATAATGATCTGAGAAGCAAGTTTATGTGGTAATCTAGGTTTATAGTTCTCAACATTGAAATGAATTAAGTTAGTGTTATCCGGGTCTAAAGCTCCTAAAGTTGTTAAGAAGTTCTTGCGCTGTGTGGGGAAACTTTGGAGTACTTCTAGGGTAGACATCGCATAAGGTGCCTAAGCGAGATCTTCAACTACATTATAGAATTGAGTAGCTCAGGCATTGGGATTAAAAACAACCTTCCGAAGAGTACTCTTAGGTGGGCATAAAATCATGTCGAGAGTAGGCTTCTCAATAGATAAAGGGACAGTAGACGTGGATTCTGGAGAACTAGTAGAGGGAGCTTTCCCTGAAGAAGATTGATCTTCTTTCTTATCTACGGGTTTATCATAATTCTGACTTTGAGTTTGCAAATGGATGGTATCTGAGGACACCATACGAATTTCTTCTAATGAACTAGAGTTACCTTGGTTAGCCTTGGTTAGACATGTGGTCTACCAGTTGTTGTTGAGAGGGAAAGGGATCTGTAAGTACTGCAGGTGCAGGATTGGACTTCAGAAACTGGGAGATTTCGTCTCGACAGGGACACTCCTTTGAAAAATGGTCACCACCGCATAGCAGACAAGGATATTTATCCTTCCTTTTCCTTTTGTCATTGTCATTATTGGTTGGTCATGGGGTCTCCTGTTGGTTTCCAGGTTTTTTATTTCTATTTTTACCTTTCTTTTTATTACCCGAGGTTTGAGTACTTTGAATAGAAATGACCTTGGTGGAAACCTTAGGAGTCGAAGGAGTAGCAGTTTGGGTTTGCTTGGTAGGTTTTGCTGCTGACAGGGACTAGATTGAACCAACAATCCCATCAACAGGTACTTCTACTGGTGGCTTAGCAGGGTCAGTGCTGGGGCGAGGAGCTTGAGGAATTGGGTCATAAAGAGTGCCAGACTGGGAATAAACCAAATCTAGGTACTAATCCCGACTAATAGCCTGCTCCTTGGTAATGGCACCACCCATAGCCACATCTCGAGCAATAGGAGGAAACAAAGAATTAGTGAACCAATCAGCTAGCAACTAATCCGAAATAGGGCCTTAATAAGCCTTCTCCACCTTCTCCACTCATGAATATGATCAGAAATGTGGGTGGAGGTGTTCTATCGCAGAGAAGTTATAAGATTAGTTCCCATTTCATAACGAATAGGGAGCTAAAAGTGTGTAAGGAAAACGGTTTCGAATGAGCCAAAATCCATAAACAAATGTTGTGGGAGTTGTGGGTAAACGTTTGCTGAAAGAATCGTAACTGAACGGAATCATCCATGAGGGAGTTCAAAGAACACCATAAATGAAAAAGTCATAATGTGGTTCTTTGAATCGTCTCCCTACTTCCCATAGAATTTCAAAATATCCGATGGTAAATTTACCAGAATGGGAGGCCATGCAGGATTATGTTGGATGGGATCACTAATCAACTTGGACAAATCAGGCAATTCCAAGGTTGCTAGGAAAGGTAATTGTCGGTTGGGCTGCACATACTGGTAATATTGATATGGCATATAATTACCAGTAGGACCATAAGTAGACTGATAAATATGTTGTTGTGATGAAGAACTACTAGATGATCCACCCATGAGGGGTTGATTTCTGGAATTAGGACCGCTAGGGCCTCCGGGAGGATGGCCACCGGGGCCATCGGGACCACTAGGACCACCGAGACCACCAGGACTACCAGGACCACCAAGACGCGGACCACCAGACCCTCCAGAGCCCTCGAGAGGTAGTAAACCTCCTGAGCCTCTGGAACCACTAGGTGGAGGGACACTAGACCCTCCAGAGCCAGAAGGAGGAAAGCCACCAGGTCCACCAAGACCACTAGGACCACTAGGACCATAGGGAGGAAAGGTTCCAGATCGTCTAGGACCATTAGGTCCCCCAGGGGGAGGACCTCCATAAGGCAGTCCTCCAGCACCTCCCGCAGTATGTAGAGGTATCCCACCCATTGCTGGCATGTAAGACCAATTGGGTTGCCCCCATGGTGTGAAAGTGTTACTAGGGTATGGAATTCCAGCATGAGGCATTCATGTAGGATTAGATGGATGATTACCTACAGTTATTTGATAACCATAACCTCTAGAAGACTGAACAATTACAGTTTGTGCCCCTAAGGGCTGACTTGAACTAGATGGGGGATTTACCACATTAGTATGGGTTGGAGGGAAAAAAACTATAGATGTTTCTATGTTATAGGTCTACCCTTGACTAGGTACAATTCCAGTGTCAGATAACGTAGGTCATGCTGGGGGTTTCCCCCTGGCATTAGAAGGTACTAATGAAACAGGAATTGAAGGTTGGGGCCCAGGTTCCGAAGACCTAGGAGGATTTGGAACAGACATAACATGAGAGGTGAGAGGGGTGGTTATTTGACATGGGTTGTGGGTTCTTAATTGACGATCTATAATTGGTTCAATGGGTCTCATAGAATCGAATAGTGAATGATATCCCACAGGAAGAGATGTGGAACGTACTGGTGTCAAGCCTAAAAGTTCATCAATATGCTTATCAATCTCCTGTGCACAGATAATGGCAGCACTGTATTGCCTACATTCTTCTTCATCATCAGGAGAGCTTACACTGGTGCCAAATGAGGCAATGTCTTGTCCTATAGGTATCTCCCAAAAAGGAGCATTGGGACCAAAATCCGAATGGCTTGTGTCATCAACACGTCCTTCTACGAGAGAATGGAATGAGGAATCTCCCCAAGAAGGTTGTTGGACCAAGGGAGGTGAGTGTGAAGAATATGGTACTCCACTTTCCACAACCACACTGTCTCCCACTTGGGAGGTGGTAGGAGCTCCTTGGTCAATAGCTTCCATAGGATTTTCTCTTAAACCAGGAATAAAATCAGGTGGCAATCCCTGTACTCTTCTGGACTGTCTTAATTCAGCTAGTTTGTATAGTTCCTATCTAACCTAGGGTCTGAAAATCTAGAAAACACACCAAAATACTTCCTTACACAAGCTATAGGTCAAAACAAGCAGAATTAAAATGATAGGAGGAGTTCAAAAAGTCAGGTCTTTCACTAGGATTGTCAAGAAGGCGCCACTCGCGATATACCTCGAGGGTACGTGCGTAGTAATCTCCCCAAATGTTGTTTTTGGTGTATGGCTCCAAACAAGAAGGCCAAAGGGATTTTCTCAGATAGATAAGGTACCCTAGTGGGGTCTCCCGATATACTCAAGGTACGTGGGAGCTCAAATCGGTAGTAGTGTTGTCTAATGCATAACTGTACATAATGGGCCTTATGATATACAATTGAGTACGTGAAGTACCTTTCTATATACGTCAAGGGTACGTGAAAGGCCATTCGATATACCGATGGTACATGGAAGAACCACATGAGTCCTGGAATGTAATGCTGACAAATAACGACAACTCCTATGCTTAACGACGCCTGAACACGTCTCTAACCTATTACTCAAGTTACTATGTAAATTTTAACCTACAACTACCATTAATTTTAACTTGTACGGTTAGGTGAATGCATGATGTTTTGATAGAAAACTAAAACCATGCAATATGCTGGTGCAAAATGTTCACTTTACCATTTAGTATGCCTACTTATGGGGAGGGAAGAGAGTGTTTTCTTATTTCAAAACCAAAAATACTTCCAAACAACAGTCATGAACATCAAATCGAAGACAAGCAAACAGTTTTCCAAACGGATTTCTTCTTTCGAAAAGCAAATGAGAAGGAGAAGAATCTCTTTTCCAAAAAGAAAAACAAGAAGCACACCTATATGCAAATGCACTCTATTTTTTCAAATTTCTTGAACATAAGCAAATCTAACTTAAAACTACCATTTTTTTTATTTTGATTGAGATAGCTCTAAATGCATGAGAGACGAAAGATCATAAAGGTCCTGAAATCTTGTAAATCCAATCAGAAAACTCAAATCCAATGCTCAAAGATGATGTCCTAGTCTCATTCAAAACTTTTCTTTTTTGAAGGAAGGAAAAAGAAGTTTACTATGCAAGTAAGAAATGAAACCTAGAAGCTAATCTAGTGTTCTTCTTTCAGTTTATGCAATGAAAAGAGATTTCAATAACACCCCAAACATTTCAGAAAACAAGGAATCCTTCTTTAAACACAACCAATCAAGCATAGAAGAAGATGAACAATAAAAAAGACTTAAAAAAACTTTTGAAATTCCACTCAAATCAGTCTTAAACCATCAAATCAGTAAGCCACACACATCAGATTAAATAACACAATCTCGATAACAATACTGAAAGCAATCCAAATCCAAATTTTTGCAAAGAAAAATGAGGAAAAAGTGTTTTGGGATGATGCCTACCTGGCACCATGCTTCATAGGTGTTGTAAGAGTGTTTCCAAGACAACGCCTCTTATGGGAAACAGGTTACATGTGGTGGCACCGCTTACTGTCCACTTTGTTCAGACGGTGGCACCGCTCCTCGCACATAGCATAGGCGCAGTTCCCTGTATATGACCAAAACAAAAAAAAATGATGGATCAAGTCAGAAAAGACTAGATCAAGGCAAATATTGTTGAATTGAGTATGGAAATAGAGCATAAAAGACCGAAATGACTCAGATCTGAATAGATCTGGCAATTTCAAACCCAAATAAAACAAGTCAGAAAGTAGATCTGACTAAAGAGAGTTGAAGAAAACTAAGCCTAGATTTGGACAAGGGTTGTAGACTGAGGAAGATTAGAACAACTGACACACTTATCCCCAGCAAAGTCACCGGATTTGTTAGTTGGAATATTTCACCTCTTGTGGACAACAAGGTGTTCCACTGGTCTGAATGGTTCAGATCCAGAACAAATAGAGGACAGAGGTTGAAGACTCTCCCTAGACATTGTAGATATTTGGAATATGAGGCTTTGATAGTCCACCTATGTACCTACAATGAGCTCAACATGAAAGAGATCAAAGCAACCAGAA
Source organism: Pseudotsuga menziesii (assembly GCA_001517045.1). NCBI lineage: Eukaryota > Viridiplantae > Streptophyta > Pinopsida > Pinales > Pinaceae > Pseudotsuga > Pseudotsuga menziesii. The sequence goes on from LPNX010213974.1 coordinate 209,826, forward strand.
TATGATCTACTAATCTATGCTAGTGACTAAGGAATCTAGCAACATATATGTGAAATCAAACAACAACAACATATGTGGGACAGAAATCAACTTGCATTAAAGAAATATGAAGAGTTTTACAACCAAGCCTTAGTGTTGACATGCATCTCCATGAAACCAAACATTCTCATCCCCAAAATCTCCTACTCTAGCTCTCTATGCTCTCCCCAAATGGTCTTGGGCCAAGTGATCAATCCAACAGCATAAAAATACCTCAAGTGTTCTCTCCTCAACCATGGCTATGAGCTCATATTTATAGGGATTTAATGGATAGAGTAGGTTGAGAGATTAGTGGGTGAGGTGGCCTCTAAGATCCTGGGATGAGGGATCTCAAGCTCAAATAACCCACAACAATAGGGATAAGGGAGGACACAAGGATCACCATCTAGAAGCCTCGATAAACTTCTATTTTTCCCTTTTTACCTAGGGTACCACGTTTCTCCTTCTATGACAGAGTGGTTCTGCTAATAACCGCTTATGGAGCAAGGGCAATAAGTGATGGCGCCACTTGGGAAACAGAGGATAGGTTGTGCATATAGGGGTACCACTCCTGGATAAAGGGGCATACATGGTGCTGGGAATTTTCATGAAATATTGATGAAAAACCATTAGTTTCCACTCTAGAAGCTGGGATTCAGGGCAAGTAGGTATGTCAAATGTCTTATCACATGATGGTGAGAGGATTTTGGTATAACATGTATCTGGGCCAAACTGATTCAGAGGTTGAACAACTTCCTGTAAGGTTGTTTCTACAAGTTCTTCAAAATCTCCAACCAATACTGCATCTTCCAATATAGGGTGGTCTTTCTTCTGATATTATTTTCTGGGTAAAACAGGAATAATTGGTAATCCTCCAATCTTCTTCACATATTCCCTAGTATGTCTTCTCAGATCATTAACTACTTCGTTGTCGATAGAATACATATGTTCTTTACCCTTCTCGTTAGGAATTGGATCGAGAAACAAACTGCTTTTAGAACTGTCATCAGTGGAAGAATCTCAAGAAAATAAGTTTCCTTGGCCAGCCATGCACTGGCGACCCTCCTTCTAGCACCAAAAATAGTTGAGGCTTGGAAAATCGCAGGCAACAATAGCAAGGGATTCTCCCCAGTAAATGATCCCAACTAGCCCGTTACTATTTGGTATGGGGAATTCGTTTGGTTTACGGTCTGGCTACCGTAGGTCAAGTAACAAAAATAAAAGGTTTTACCGGTTGCGGCCCGGTCCACCGTGTATATTTTTGTGTTTTTTTTAATCTAAGAATGAGATGCAAGTGCCTATATAAGAATGCAGATTGATAGAGAATACGAGGAGTGGTCACAATGTGATGCGCAGGTTCTTACCTCTCGTCTTAAACTCTCTCGCATCTAAATCACACACAACAAGAAACTAAAAATGACTATCTAACCTATCCCTAGGGAGCAAGATTATAATTCATGAATGAGTAATGTACTTCTGCTCATGCATTAAGAAAAATCACAGATAGTTGTTACTTATTTCAAAACACATAGCTAATTGTTTATGAAAAACATTCATTACTCATAGTGGAAATTCCATAGAATAAACTAGAGAGAATTCATACAAGAACATAGGTTCAAAGAGTTAGAACGATCTCATAGTTAATGGACACAAAGTTGAAAATGAAATAGTTCACATTCAATACATCCATGGCACAACATTTGAAAAGTTCCACAAATCTTTCTCCAACCGGAAACTTGTAATTCTTATTGCAAAAGTAAATAGTTCTTCTTACAGCTTGTTCTCACAAATCTCAATGAGAAAAAGTCTTTCTTTCTACAAATTACTTTCCTATACTTATACAAAAAGGCAAAACTTTTGGGTTGCCCCAAAGTGACTCTTGGACTTCCCCAACATTTCCATTCCCAAAATTTGTCCATTAGTGAGTGCTCATACATTATACGATACATTACATTCAAAACAAAATTTAATAAAGCATTCTCATGAAGAGGGCCCCACTTGATCATTGATAAACTTTTTCCACGCTTGGGCCTCTACTGCTATGCTTTCAAAATATGAAGGTTCAAGAAACCGAATGTTTATTTCATATTTTGCAGCCTGATTCCTCACCACCTAAATTCTTGCTGGACTCAAATGTAGTTGATCTTCAAGTAAATGGATGCTAACTGCTGAATGAGCTACTACATTTTTCAGTATCTGCTCATCTAAATCTTTGACCTGTTGCATATTTTGTTCATCCTGTTGGTACCTACTTTGTAGTAGTTCTGTGAATAGCTCATGCTCTAGTAATGCATCCAGTATTTTTTCTATAGCTACTTGACATCTGTTGTGGGTGACCAGCACCCTTCTGCAGTATTTAGTACAGGATGCTCTCGTTTTCTTCACAGTCTTCTTGAATTCTTATGCAGTATTTATTGCAAACTCTAACAAGTCATAATCCTGCTTTAAGCTATGTTGATATTTAGCTAGTAAATCGATAGGGATTTATTCATTGGTTTCTATCCTTACTATCCTTCCAGTCAGGACTTCCAAAATATCCTGAGAACTATCTACAAAATATGAGGTAGTTTCCAAGATTTCCTCCAACCTGCTATCTATCTGTAAGATTTTACATATTTCTTCCTAAATAGACACCTGCAGTTAGTGCATTATTCTTCGCTAGGCTAGGACATGTTCCTTTAGAGGATGGATATCAGTTTGTTGTTCACTAGCATCCTTCAATGATGCTATTAATGAAGCAATCTGTCCCTCAAAAATTTCCACCTGCACTTGCAATTGCTTTTTCCTTTCTTCTATGGTGGCCTTTTGTGCCTCCAACTCAACAACCTTGCTCTGCAGCTGGTCCTTTCCTGTACTCAGAGCTTCAAATGATACTTTGAGGTTGTTGTTCTTTGTCTGTATCTTCTACAGTTCTGCTAGACTATTCTGAGCCTCCTGGTCATTCTTCTCTACTGAGACTTCCAAGGCCATCTTTCTTTCCTGCAGAGTTTGGAATTCTTCCTTTGAAGTTCTCACTTCATTATGCCTATCTTAAAACCTCCTCTTTAAATTGTTACCTTCATCCCTCTCCTTCCTGAGAGTGTCCTTTAATTGAGCTGCATTCCTTTTCGACTGCTCCAGATCCATCATTAGTCTATATACATTGTCTTCAGTGGCCTGGGTTAATGCCACTTTAGCTCTGGCTATCAGTCATGGATCTGCATCTGTCCCATATACCAAGGTTTTATCAGTAATCATCATATTGGATTGTCCTCCTATTTTGACCTTTTTCTCGGTCCTTTTGACAATCCTCTTTTTCACCTTGTCATAAAAATAGTGCTGAAATCAAGGACCTCTTCTCCCTCTTTTTGCATAAAAGGTATCAAGTTCAATCTAGAAAACACAACTTGTTCCTGAGTGTTTCCAGAAGTTGCAACAGGCTCCTGAGAGTCAGGATTATCTTGTCCCTGCCCCTGATCGGTATGATCCTATTCTTCTTGATTATCCATAGGATTAGTAGTTTGTTGGCATGTTTTAGGTCTTATCGGTCTCAGACCTTCAGTTTCCTTTTGTTTTTTCTTTATCTCTTCATCTTCATTCTTTTTCCTCTCTTCCTCTTCCTTCTTTGTTGCTTCTTCTGTGGCTTTCTTTCTTTCTTCTTCTTCATTCTTCAACCAAATCTCAGCCTCTTGTGCTAGCCTCCTATCATCCTCTTCCCTTTTCTTTGCTTCGTCCTTATCAGCTTTCTTCTATGCGGTTTTTCCCTTACCGCCCACAATGATGATTTTCTGTTTAAACCTTCTCTTCAATGCAGTCATATTCTATGCACTCCTGAATATTTCTTCATCCTTGTCCCAGAAATTTGCATATTCAAAATTAACATTTGCTTCTTTGCAATGCTCTGCAACCTTCTTTTGGGAGTCATTCCTATGGAAGCTCATTTCCCCAAAATGAAAATGCTACAACTCTTGTACAAGTTCAGCATCTCGTTCAATATTTGTAAACTTATAATTCCCTATCCAAAAAGGGATAGCAGGGTAGGCTGCCTTCTTATGTTCAAATAGGAAGATTCCTACACCATGCAGATAAAATTTCCTAACTGCTTCCTTATGTACCACATAATCAGTGGCATACTGGGGTAGTAGAGAAGGTGCCCTAGAGAAACCATAAATTATAATGTACATCCCCTCTTCAGTCAAATAATAACTCCCATGTTCCATAATGACTTTGAATGACTCCTTGGACATACAGTTGCATTCTGTCAGGAAGATTAAAGTGTACAAAGGCATAATAAAATGTTCACATATCTCCTTATAGTGGCTGTAATATTTGTGTGCCCAAAATATTTTGTATGCAGTGTACACAGGGGTTCTGTCCCTATCCCAAATGCACCTTAAGGTTGGACATGGATGGGTACATAATATAGAGTCCACTAAGATGGATCTCATATAGAATTCATACTTCTTCTGGGACACCCCTCCCAAAGCTGAACATATGCAAGATGAGAGGCTGTTGGACACAATGTTTTCCTAGTTGAATATAGTCCCCTGGGTGGCCACATAAAAAATAATCAGAATCCATCCCAAATTGAAAATTTTACCATGAGCTCTCCCAAACACTCTGTTCAGCATCAGTGCTCTAAACCTGTAAGGAGTCTAGAGAGTGGCTGTATCATACTCTCCTGATGGCCTGGTTCGAAAGTTCTTCCCAGGTATCATCATTCCCTTCACTGTTTCAACCAGGTCCAAATTTATTTCCTTTAGCCAACTTTCAGTTAGGTATACGTGAGAAGGAGGTAGGTGATATGCTAGTGAGACATATCTAGGACTGTATGGAGCATATCCCTATTTGGCAGTATTTGCTAAAATCATGGTGGTCACATCTGCCCTAGGTAGAATCCAACTGATCACCTCTGAGCATGTGAACATCTCAGGTCTTGTGGCTACTTCATAAGAGATGACTTCTTGATGTTGGCATATATGGTCAACTCTTCAAATCCAACATTAGGCACATCCTAATTTGAAATCATTCGATATATCTCACCCCACTTGTAACTAGGATCTACCCCGTTGGTAGCTCTACTGTCTTCGTAGATATATTCTACCTTGGTAATGATTTCCACATCAGGTTCTCCTTCAACAATAAGAGCCTTCTTATTTTGTCTTTTAGACATATCTCCTTTGAAGAAGTTTCCCTGTCATAGACCAAACATGCTTTTAGGCTATTTGAGCTTTTAATCAACGTTCTAAGAATGAAGCAAAATTGTATAAAACCTTTACCTCTTCCATATTCTTAACAAATAAACTTATCAAAATATTGATTCAAAATCAAGAATAACAAGCAAAAGAACTTCTGCAAGTTAGGTCTAAATATTTCTAAGTCCGTCTACAACTACGCATGACCCCGATAGAAATATGCATTATTTAAACTAAAAATGCAATCCAATTCCTCACCACAACGAATCACCCCTATCAGTGAGGCTAGTATTCGAAAGTGAGTCTCTACACGAAAAAACCCAATCTGACCAAAAATCAAAAACTCTGGCATCCTAGAAAAATAGGTTAAATGCTGACGACAGAAAATGGAACTAAAAATTCCCTCCCAAGATGGCCATAAGCAACTCCATAAGAAATGGTGTAGACAACGTAACGCTTTTCTACACCAATCTCCTAAACCCTCGGACCGGGATTGAGAATCCATAATAGTTTAAAACTAGCTCAAGAACAGCAAACCCCCCACCGCAAAATTGTGAAACCGACTGATACTTCACGCTGCAGGGATACAATCTCATAAAATTATACAGATAACTAACCAGCGGTGGGAAAACCCAACCAGGGAAATACCCTAGTTCCCAAAATGACTGAATACAATCAAAAGGAAAGAGAAACCATGGTTTGCCTACCTGGAAAATGAGTCGCATTCGACGGGATGGTCCAACACTTCCACGGCAGCACCCCAAACGGACGAAATCCCAACAGCTAGGCATGGATGCATAGTTCGACTCAACAGGGACAGCAAGCATGAGTTCACAAGGGTAAACAATAAAATAATAACCCCATCCTATATATAGACTTCGGTGAAAAAAATTTCAGCGGGAAAACTTCATCGGCAAGCAAAATAACTAAGGATTGGGCGATTAGTTCATCAAGGAGCCACAATGGTGGGTGACGGACAGACTCTGATCTCCACAATGTTGGCAAGGAAAAACACTAAGTGCTGACATAGTCACGCATCGGATAGTAGAGCCAATAACTAGTAAGGTATTGGCAGATGAACCAACTAAAATGTCGGAACGATAGTGTACTATGTATCCACAACGACAGGAGTCATATAGCCTAAGGATTCTGCGGAGAAATAAAACGTCGAAAAAACAAAACATTAAAACTGCAGCATCGGACATCGGAACGACTACAACATCGGATGATTAGTTCACTAAGAGGCTACAACGATGGAAAACAATCAGACTAAGGGATCTGCGCCAAATAAAACATATCAGTGAAAACCAAAACAAACCATCAGCGAGCAAAACAGTTATACATCGGATGGTTAGTCTGCTGAGGAGCTGCAACGGTGGAAAACAATTAGACTAAGGGATCCGCTTAAAGTCATAAACTGTTTTGAGAGAGAAAATAAAAAAAAAAATATCGCAAAGTCAAAAACCATGGCATCGAAAGAGACAAGAGCTAACCGTCAGAACATCTAGCGTTTAGCATCCGCAACGGCGGCTGCGTAGAGAACTACGGACCCAATTCATTGTTCAAATGCCTTCCGATAGTGAAAAAGGAAAATGTCGATAAACCAAAACTTCAAGTTCAAGTAAGTAAAAGATAGTCATTCACTTCCAAAAAATGGTAAACAATTTATCTCAATTCAACCTCAGAAGATCCAAAATTGTAGCAAAGGAACAACAACGTTCAGCAATCCAAAACAAATCCAGGCAAGATAAAATTAAAAGGAGGGTCCAAAATTTTTAGAAAATTTGGGAAATAGTTGCAGCTGCAACACCTACATATGTTGATGAGGTCTAACATTCACTTGCAGATGATAGTATCCTCCTTGAGGATGGTCTTGCAAACAAGAACACTTTCTTGTTGAGAGTGGTCCTAGATCTTACCGACTGAGGATGGTCCTACAGATGATAGTAATCTCTTATGGAGAGTGGTTCTACATCCATTTGTAGGATGGTCTTGTGGACAAGAACACTCTCTTGTTGAGATTGTTCCTATCTCTTACCGACTGAGGATGGTCCTACAGAAAATAGTACTCCCTTATGGAGATTCCTCCTACATTCATTTGTAGGATGGTCCCGCGGGTAAGAACACTCTCTTATTGAGGGTGGTCCTAACTCTTACTATCTGAGGATGGTCCTGTTGATGATAGTACTCTCATATGTTGAGAGGTCCTGCATTCATTTGTGGGTGAGATATGCATTCAGTTGCAAACGATAGTATCCTCTTTGAAGATGGTCCTATAGACAAGAACACTCTCTTGTTAAGAGTGGTCCTAGCACTTATGAGATGAGGATGGTCCTATGGATGCGAACGATAGTAGTCTCATATGTTGAGTGGTATTGCATTAAGTTGTGAATGAGATCTGCATTCAGTTCCAAACGACAATATCCTATTTGAGGACAGTCCTGCAGACAAGAACACTCTCTTGTTGAAAGTGGTACTATCACTTACCGAGTGAGGATGGTCCTACGAATTATAGTAATCTATTATGGAGAGTGGTCTTGCATTCACTTGCAGATGATGATGTTCTAGCATTAGATTATGATGTGGGTGATTTAACTCAATATTTATATACTAATGCCATAGATGATACTTGAGATTATGCTAGAGATGATGATGCTTGATATGATTATAGAGATGATGATGCTCGAGATGATTCCAAAGACGATGACGCTCGACATGATGCTAGGGATGATGCCAAGGATAATGATGCTCGAGATTATGTTAGAGATGATGATGCTTGAGATGATTCAAGAGATGATGATGCTCAAGATGATAACAGATGATAGAGATGTACATGATGATGATACTCCATGGATGATGATGATGTTTATAAAACTTCCTATGACATATATATTCACTAGACAGTTGTATAGATTTATTGTTGTGTTATAGAATACCTTCCTTGTTAAGAGGGAGTGTTAAAGAAATGTAACTATGAAAGATATTCTATTTTGTAATATTATTGTTATTACTCCTTCTAGATATGTTGTTCCTTCAATTAGTGATTTCATTGATGTATTTTTTCATGTAAATACTTGAGGTAAAACCTCCATTGTAACTTGGGTCATTAGTACCCATAAAACTATTATTAAAATGTATCTTCGAGTCTCTGAATTCATGTTGGCCCTACCATCAAGGATAATTCAGAACTGTTGGGTTAATATGCCTCTCAGCTAATTAGTATAAATAACAGAGGCTCCTACCTCATTTGGACAAGTAGAATACACAAGCACTTGTGCTAGAGAGAGAAGGAACATTCCATATTGAGGAGAGGAATCATTCTAGTCTTATTCTTTGGGTATAACACTGTACTTGGTTGAAGTCTATTTAGAGTAATTTTTGTTGATTTTTCTTCCCCAAGATGGTTTTCGAGGATAAATCTTTGTGTTCTCTTCTGTTCTATTGTGCTTTTTATTCGTTTAGAGATAATTTTGTTTTGGTATAACAAATTTTAAAAATATTAACATCCTAAGCTATGGGATGAAGCCATCAATTGTGATACATATTTTTAGAAAACATAGTTCCACAGAAATCATTAGAAGAGAAAACTCCATTTGAGTCTTGGAGTGGTCAGAAGCCCAATGTTTCTAATTTTAGGGTTTTTGGCTCAAAGGCTTGGGCTATAATTCCTCCTAATAATAGAAAGGCCTTGAAAAACCAAATAAAATAGTCCATTGTGGTTGGATATGCTGAATATGAAAATATATACAAGCTCTTTAATCCCTCATCTTAGAAAAAAATCATTGAAAGAAGTGTACAGTTCGAAGAAGAGCCCATGTAGGAGATCGAACTAGTCAAGGGGGATTGCTCACACCCTCCACTCAATGATGATGTAAGTAATGATTGTTGCTATGATTTCTCTAATTCTGATATTGAGGATGAATATCATGACATGCATGCAAATAATGACTCACCCATAAGACCAAAGTGGGCTAGGAAAACCATACAAGAAGCTGGTGATCTTGATGGAGATCCATTAGATTCTAGGAAGACTAGATCTCAAGTTCACAACGCATTATCCATTTGTATTTCAAATATTCCATAGAGTTTCTTCATGATGCCTGTATCTAATCCTAATTCATACTCTGAAGCATCACATGACCCAATATGGAAAACAACTAGGTAAGAAGTGTTCCAATCTTTGCAAGACAATGAAACTTGGGAATTGGTTCCTCTACCTTCCAAGAGGAAACTAGTGCAATGTAAGTCATTCTATAGGAACAAAGTGGATGATAATGGTTTTTATATCAAGTGCAAGTCCAGGTTGGTTTCCAAAGGATTCCCTTAATTCCAAGGAGTGAACTATAGAGAGACATTTGCACCAGTTGCAAACATGGACTCTATCAGGATAGTTTTTTCCATTGCTATATCTAAGCAATGGGAGGTGCACCACATGGATGTAAAGAGTGTTTCTATTCATGGTGACCTTCATGAGGAGATTTATATGCAGTAGAATGAAGGTTTTATACATGATCCTTCACTTATTTGTAGGTTGAAGAAGTCTCTCTATGGACTCAAGCAAGCCCTTAGGGATTGGAATGTTAAGATGGACAACTTTCTTCTATTACAAGGATTTGAAAGATGAAAATACGATCCTAATGGATATTTGAAGCATTTGGGTGATTCATTGCAGGTCATATTAATGTATGTTGTTGATATTTTGATCACTGTAAGTTTCATTGTTGATATAGGTTCAATTAAGTCTTCATTGTATAGTGTGTTTACATTGACTGACTGTTGTAAAGGAAAGTTTCCTATGGCTAGGGTTTAAGAGGCCATCAATGTACTGGGGCTGAAAGGTGGATGAAAATGGTTCCACAAGTATAAGTCTTCATTTTATAGTGTGTTTTCAATGACTGACCCAAGCCACTAATGTGTCATGATAATTATCCAAGTATAAAACATGCTTCATCCATTTTGTAGTTTCCTTAACCTCATATACTGGTCCCTCCCTAGTATCAGTCCATTGCATCATGATTTCAACAATTTTCTTTGAAAAAATTTGTCCTAATTCCAAAACAAATCAGTCCTTGATTTTCCTTGTGTTGGATAATGGAGGATGCCTTGATGCCTCCCTCCCAATAGGTATCTTCCCATCGACTTCAACTCATCTTTCTATAGGAATGAAATTTAGAGTTTTCAATAGTACCTTAGGGATTGCGATCATAAATGTAGTTTTCATCGCTATTGGGTAGAGAAATACCTTAATGTGTCCCACTCAATGGATTATTTAGGTGTTTGTCTTCAATACCATCTATTCACATATGTTAGAATGTACTAGGTACCTTGCGGACCATTTTCATTATTGGTGGGTTCCCTCACATTTTTTAACAGTTTACATCAATGACCAGTGATCAAATGGTATCCCCAATGTTTTACTTCAACTCCTCTATTCATATGGTTAGGATTCATACCTTTGGGTGGTTTGGATTGAAGACCTTGGGCCAATAGTAGCATCCTCATATTTTTCTATTGTCCAAGTTGCACAAGACCTTGTCACATGTCATATGACACCTCCTGATACATAGATCCACCTTGTCTTCTTGTGGCTATGATCAGTTATTGAGCATGGATCCATGTTGTTCATTTGTGTCCATGAGTCATATCTGTTTCCCATGGTGCCACTTTGTATTTTGTGTGGCCATGATAGTTACATTAATTATATACATGTTGAATACACCTTGTTTCATTATGGATATCATTTGTACATGGACGTGTATGTCCTAGAGATCCAATTTTCTAACATTTTCCTCTCTTTTAGGTACCTCATTTGAGCCTATGATATTGATTTTTCTAGTTTTTTTGACTCCATGAACCAATCGTTTATTGTTTATAATGTATTTCAACCATCATATTACCCTATGAACTCATACATTAGGGGGCATCTATTATAGCCAAAATTTGTAGTTCTCCCTCTGTGTTGACACTTGCATGTTTTGGTCGCATGACGACACTTGCATGATGACACTTCATGAACTTATTGTCGCTCACCCAATGGAAATTTGATGGATGGGATATACACATTTGGGACTTTAGTAGGATTCCCTTACCTATTTCATGGTTCATTCAATAGTTAGAAAGATGGTGAACAAGTTTGGAGACCAAAACACCTCCAGAAAACCCCTAAAAAGACCTAAAATGGATTTTTTTCCCCAAAAACGCCCCTTGCACTTGGTCCACTATCATTTTTTACCTTGAATACACTTGTTTACACTTGTTTCTAGTGCTTCACTAGTGTGTAACTTAAAAATAATCAATATATATATA
>LPNX010213974.1:221444-236849 GCA_001517045.1 Pseudotsuga menziesii
TTTTTCGTTTTCTATAAGAGAGGGATATGGGACCATGAAGGGGACTTGGTCTATAGTAATGTTATGCTGGAAAAATTTGGACTCTCATCCCCCTTATTTGTGCCCTAGTTGTCATCTACACCTTATGCAGAGCTTGGAGGCTGGGATTATTGGAGAAGAGAAGCACGGGACTCATAATTGAATATTTCATGAGTTGTATTAATTGATGAGGAGGTGTGTTATGTACTTGCTTCATTCAATTAACAAAATACTTGATATTCTTACCTTCCCAAATGATTACAGTGTAATTTACTTCTCAGTTTTGATTATACGTTGATGTTTATGAGATCATTGTTTTATGTTCTTTTGAATATCAATCTTTTATAAGTAGTCAAATAATTGGTTTGAGGAAGGTATTGAAGTGGTTTTGTAGGTTTTTTTATTGGAGAGAAAGAGGAGGACTTGCAGAGAGGCTTGGATCAACCTTCTATTTTTAAGGTGCACACCGTCCTAACCCTTGAGATTTTTCTTAATTATTACACTTTCAAAACCTTATATCTCTATCTGTAAACCTTGATATGTTGGTGGTCTCACCCCATCCATATGAATAATTTCCCTAACAAAACTATGTTTCTAGGAATATTTATCAGAATATCTATGTATATATTACAATAAGAAAATCCTACCATAGTAATTATTTTTATGGCTAGCTCTGAGTCTTATTTAGTCATTTATTTAATCAACTATATCATCTGAAATTAGTCTTAATTATTTGATTCGATGAATCAAATAAGATAGACCATAGCCGTAGGGGTTTTTAGTTAATTCATGGGTTAAGCATGGATTAAATATGTTGTATTTTGTTGTTAAAATGTTTATAACTTTGGATATTTTCTACTCTTAGGTGTTTAAACCTTCTTAGATTTGATTCTTGGTAGGAATTCCATTTCTTGGTTTTCAATTCCAAATATGAAAAGTATCATATAAATCTTTTCAAATTGATTATGGGATTCTTTTAGGGAATATAATATAATTAAGCTAATTCATGGTATTTATGGTAAAGAAAAATTACATTTATTTACCTATAAGACATGGTTATTTGTTTTACTTGTATAGTTACACTATACTTCTATTCATACTACCGGTAATAAATTCCAGTAGTTACATGATTACCATTAACAAATTCCTTAATAAATGAGTAGCTGAGGTTCATATTCTTTTAAGTTCTACTTACTTCCTATTCTAAGTATGAACAATACAACATTACTACCTATACATTATGCTTAATTCAGATTCTTTCATGTTTTATCGAATCCATTCTTAGTATTGGTAAAATAGAAATTAACAAAGAAAACAATGTATGGATTTTAATCACAGAATACAGAGGAATCCCTCTATATTTAAATGACAATGTGCAACTTCGACAGTTAATTAACTAAATCATGGTTGATTAACAAGATGATAACTCATCTGTAAGAAAATTTAAATAACAATATACAGTACTAAGTTTAGTCCATTAACAAGACACAAACTCATCTGTAAATAAGGGGGTAAATTGGTATTATGTTTAGAGAATCCATGTTCAACCCAAACTTAGGACCTCAAAGTCAAATAGACCTATTATATTCCACCCCGTTACCCATAACTCAAACTTAATGTGATGAACTTTTCATCTTGAAGTGCCACCAATAGTGAGGGATAGTTACTGAACAAATCCTAAAAGCTCAAATAAATTCCAGACCATGAGATCCCTAATTTCTTTCGGATCCTAAAAGCTCAAATAGCAGATCCTGAGAGGACCAATAATTCTTTATTTATGAGTTTGGTAGCTCGATCTTTCTAGAGCCTGAAATCTCTTCTTTCATAAGCAATTTTTTTCTTCCACGGGCATGCCTTTTATTTTCCTAAGAATTTCTTGTCAGTAATGAGTGAATAATAAACAATTGACTTAAATAAAAATTCTGTCAATTCATGGCAAGGCTTTTCATAACCATACATTAATTTTATTAAAATTATTAAAGAATAAATTATTTCCATTATAACTTAATGTCATAAACTTTATAAATGATATTTACCACTATTTACATGTTCATATGAGTGATTTAACTTTTTCACAAGTGGTATTACAACTTAGTTTTGTAAATGAACGAAATCTTCAATCCTACCATAGAACAAATAAAATATTAATTATGTTATGTTGATATTTAAACGTTCCCTTTAATTTGACATTAATATTAATGTCACTTGCCATAATTGTAAAATTAAAAGGTTTACCAAAATACACTTCAAATATAATTAAGTCTTTCTTCATGTATATATTAACATGGATTGCATTTGTAAAAAAAAAAGGATTCTCATCTAATGAAATTTTGTTTAGGTAAATTTTCATTTCAACCAACCTTGTCACACTTAATTCAATTTAACTTTTGGATACAAATCTAAAATGGATCTATAAGATTTTAATATGTAAATCTCTATTATGTACTCAAATACCTAATATCTAAATTATTGTTTAATAATGATATTGTAAATTTTTTATTTACTTAATATTTTATTTTTTGATTGAGATGCTATGTGTAAGCTTCCCTTTTATACATCATCTTATTGAACACATAGAGTAAATATCTCAATATTCATGTATCTTTTTTTTCATAAAAAAATAACTTTATTTTTATATATGAAAACAAGTTACATTCCTCAAAATCAAAACAAGGATCTTATCTCAAATCTAGTCAAGAGAAAAGTATTTTTATTAGGACTTCAACCCTTTCAAAAAAAATGATAATTATGGAAAGTATATAATCTTGAGTATGGAAATAAAAATTTAAAAAAAATATTACATAAAGTCGTGAAGTTTACATTTTAGTATCTAAATCCACCATAAAGCATATTCTGTTTGTTTCCCAAAACAATTACCATCCACACAAGTAGACCTAATAGTTTCAGCTCCCAACATTCCCAAAATCAAAAGTAGTTCAAGGAAGGTCCCATAAAAATGATTGATCATACTCTACTATCATACTTGAATGCACTAATATTGATGTACCTATGAATCAAATATCCATATACAACATTTTCACTACTATAACATAAAAATATATAACATAACTTCCACTTAAAAAAAAAAACTCAACTCCCCAAAATAAACAAGCATAGAAGGACAAGCTCCTTGCTCCTTTTGACTAAATATATTTTACAAAATACTTTTCCTTCTTACGATTCCAAGCATCTAGACTATGGCGTAACCAGCTATATCTCTACCATCATCTATAATGTTAAAACATCTTGATTACATCCCATGCATTTGGCTTATCATTCTATTCTATATGTAGTCAACATAGGATACCATTGTTCCCCATTTTTCTTCTTCTATTCTAATTTACATACATACATACATACATACATATATATATATACACACACACACACACACACATTAATACAAATATACATAAATGCTCACATAATATACCTGCTAATATATATGTGAGCTTATTAGTATGCATAGAAAATTAATATGGTGCCACGTGCAATGCAGTATATCTATCATACTTTGGGTCAAAGATACTTTTAGGTATATATAGAAAGGTATAAATTGGTGATGTTTTTCCCTACCATTTTTTTCTCACTAGTTTTTTTTACTGAATTCAGCATTGAATTTTTGGAACTCAAGATAACATCTCTCAAACTTGCATAGTTCATGTGCCCATGGTTTTTGAGTTTGCTTTTCTACATTCAAATAAATGATTTGAGTTGTGGAAGAAATCATATTATTGAAAGAAAACAAAATAGCGAGCTTATGGTCATTAGCTTTGCTTTGGACAAAAAAAATTGTTGTCTCAAATAACTTATCTCATATAAACAGGTGGAAAATATATAAATACCAACCCACTATTAATTCATTGGAATGTCCAAAACAAATTTAATTCTAGATGTGCTAAGTTTATGATGTATAAATAATTAAATTCATTTTAATTTTTTTAATAATATAAAGGATAAAGTTATTTTTTCAATGGTTATGAAAATAATTTTTTACACATTTCTTTGAAAATAGTATATGTACATGTAAATAAAATTCTTAATAAATTTGTTTAAATAAAATAATATGTTCAATATTTGTTGCTAAATTTATGGGTAGTAAGATAAAAAAAATTTAAAATATTTTCTTAAATGAAAATATAAATCTTTTATATAATATGAATTTATATAGTTTTTAATAACATTTTTCTAATTATATATAATTTTGAAAACTTTTAGAATTTGAATTTTGATAAATTTATGTATGAAACACTTTATTTGTGGGGTGGATTGATTGATTACTAAAATGAAAAGTAAAAGTTAGTAAGTGTAAATCTTTTTATCATCAAGTAATTTTTCTTAATTTTTAAAAGTCTTACTCTAAGAAAAATTCATTTAAATAATGGTATATTTTATTATTTATCTTATACACATCTATCAAAAACAATTAGGTTTTAAAAGCTAATGTTGAATATTTTTTTTTAAAGGAACAAACTTTTCATAATTATGTCTATATGCATTTAGATATTATTTGATATTTTGGACTTTAAATGTATAAGAGAGATCCATTTCATGGTCTTAGTATCTTGCAGATGATAGTATCCTCTTTTCATGGTCTTAGTATCTTGCAGAGATTCATTTCATGGCCTTAGTATCTTGCAGTTGATGAGGTCTGACATTCACTTGCAGATGATAGTATCCTCCTTGAGGATGGTCTTGAAGACAAGAACACTCTCTTGTTGAGAGTGGTCCTAGATCTTACCGACCGAGGATGGTCTTGCAGATGATAATAATCTCTTATGGAGAGTGGTTATACATCCATTTGCAGGATGGTCTTGTGGACAAGAAAACTCTCTTGTTGAGATTGTTCCTATCTCTTACCGACCGAGGATGGTTCTACAGACAATAGTACTCCTTTATGGAGATTGCTCCTACAGTCATTTGTAGGATGGTCCCGCAGGTAAGAACACTCTCTTGTTGAGAGTGGTCCTAACTCTTACTATCTAAGGATGGTCCTGCAGATGATAGTACTCTCATATGTTGAGAGGTCCTGCATTCATTTGTGGATGAGATATGCATTTAGTTGCAGACGATAGTATCCTCTTTGAGGATGGTCCTACAGATAAGAACACTCTCTTGTTGAGAGTGGTCCTAGCACTTATGGGATGAGGATGGTCCTGTGGACACAGACGATAGTAGTCTCATATGTTGAGTGGTATTGCATTAAGTTGCGAATGAGATCTGCATTCAGTTCCAAATGACAATACCATGTTTGACGATGGTCCTGCAAACAAGAACACTCTCTTGTTGAAAGTGGTACTATCTCTTACTAAGTGAGGATAGTCCTACGAATTATAGTAATCTATTATGGAGAGTGGTCTTTCATTAACTTGTAGATGATGATGTTCTAGCATTAGATTATGATGTGGGTGATTTAGCTCAATATTTATATATTGATGCCATAGATGATACTCGATATTATGCCAGAGATGATGATGCTCCATATGATTATAGATATGATGATGCTCGAGATGATTCCGAAGATGATGACGCTCGAGATGATGCTAGGGATGATGCCAAGGATGATGATGCTCGAGATTATGTCAGAGATGATGATGCTTGAGATGATTTGAGAGATGATGATGCTCGAGATGATAACGGATGATAGAGATGTCCATCATGATGATATTCCATGGATGATGATGATGTTGATAAAACTTCCTATGACATATATATTCACTAGACAGTCGTACAGATTTTTTGTTGTGTTATAGAATACCTTCCTTGTTAAGAGGGAGTGTTAAAGAAATGTAACTATGAAAGATATTCTATTTTTCAATATTATTGTTATTACTCCTTCTAGATATGTTGTTCCTTCGATTAGGGATTTCATTGATTTATTTTTTCATGTAAATACTTGTGGTAAAACCTCCATTGTAACTTGGGTCATTAGTACCCACAAAAATATTATTAAAATGTATCTTTGAGTCTCCATATTCATGTTGGCCCTGGCATCAAGGATAATTCAGAACTGTTGGGTTATTATGCCTCTCAGCTAATTAGTACAAATAAGAGAGGCTCCTACCTCATTTGGACAAGTGGAATACACAAGCACTTGCGCTAGAGAGAGAAGGAACATTCCATCTTGAGGAGAGGAATCATTCTAGTCTTATTCTTTGGGTATAACGCTGTACTTGGTTGAAGTCTATATAGAGTAATTTTTGTTGATTTTTCTTCCCCAAGATGGTTTCTGAGGATAAATATTTGTGTTCTCTTCTGTTCTATTGTGCTTGTTATTCTTTTAGAGATAATTTTGTTTTGGTATAACAAATTTTAAAAATATTAACATCCTAAGCTATGGGATGAAGCCATCAAATGTGATACATATGTTCATAACATATTTCCACACAAATCATTAGAAGAGAAAACTCCATTTGATTCTTGGAGTGGTCAAAATCCCAATGTTTCTAATTTTAGGGTTTTTGGCTCAAAGGCTTGGGCTAGAATTCCTCCTGAGAATAGAAAGGCCTTGAAAAATCAAATAAAGTAGTCCATTATGGTTGGATATGTTGAATACAAAAAGAGATACAATCTCTTTTATCCCTCATATTAGAAAAAAATCATTGAAAGAAGTGTACAGTTCGAAGAAGAGCCCATGTAGGAGATCAAACTAGTCCAGGGGGGTTGCTCACACCCTCCACTCAATGATGATGTAAGTAATTATTGTTGCGATGATTTATCTGATTCTGATATTGAGGATGAATATAATGACATGAAATAAAATAATGACTCACCCATAAGACCAAAGTGGGCTAGGAAAACCATACAAGAAGCTAGTGATCTTGATGGAGATCCATTAGATTCTAGGAAGACTAGATCTCAAGTTCACAATGCATTATCCATTTGTAGTTCAAATATTCCAAAGAGGTGCTTCATGATTCTTGTATCTAATCCTAATTCATATGCCAAAGCATCACATGACCAAAGATGGAAAACAACTAGGTAAGAAGTGTTCAAATCTTTGCAAGACAATGAAACTTGGGAATTGGCTCCTCTACCTTCCAAGAGGAAACTAGTGCAATGTAATTCATTCTATAGGAACAAAGTGGATGATAATGGTTTTTATATCAAGTGCAATTCCAGGTTGGTTTCCAAAGGATTCCCTTAATTCCAAGGAGTGAACTATAGAGAGACATTTGCACCAGTTGCAAACATGGACTCTATCAGGATAGTTTTTTCCATTGCTATATCTAAGCAATGGGAGGTGCACCACATGGATGTAAAGAGTGTTTCTATTCATGGTGACCTTCATGAGGAGATTTATATGCAGTAGCATGAAGGTTTTATTCATGATCCTTCACTTGTTTGTAGGTTGAAGAAGTCTCTCTATGGACTCAAGCAAGCCCTTAGGGATTGGTATGTCAAGATGGACAACTTTCTTCTATTACAAGGATTTGAAAGATGAAAATATGATCCTAATGTATATTTGAAGCATTTAGGTTATTCATGGCAGGTCATATTAATGTATGTTGTCTATATTTTGATCACTGGAAGTTTCATTGTTGATATAGGTTCAATTAAGTCTTCATTGTATAGTGTGTTTTCAATGAATGACTGTTGTAAAGGAAAGTTTCCTATGGCTAGGGTTTAAGAGGCCATCAATGTACTGGTGTTGAAAGGTGGGAAAGAATGGTTCTGCAAGTATATATAAGGAAGTTTCATAGATTAGAATGGTTCATACCTTATCCAAACGAAGGTTGATCCAAGTAGCCCTTCAATCCTCTTCTTGCTCCTCTTGCTCCTCCTGCTCCAAGAGACCTGCAAAACAAGTTATACCTTCCTCAAACCAAACAGACTATATGAAAATAGATTATATTCATTGAAACATGAACACATAATCTAATAAATAACATCATATAATCACAATCATAGATCCAGTATACAAGACACATTGATTTGGGAAGAAGAAGGACATCACATCTTTATTAATTTTGAAAACAAGTACAAGTATACCTTCTCTTCAAGTTCGGCACCTCATGAGACCTTGATCTGGTTCTACTATTTCTCTTCTCCAAGGAACTCAGCCTCCAAACTCTGCAACATAAGGGGATGATCACTAGGGAAAAGGTGCGGGAAAAGAGAGTCCCAATTCCTCCAGCATAATGATGCGAAGATTCAAGTCTCCTCTCATGGACCTCCCTACCTCTATTTATATGATTAATGAAGAGTTAGGGTCGAATAAAAAGTAGTTACAACTGAAGGAGTCAATTGCATAACTACCCAAATTTCAAAATACGTATTTTTTTGACATTTTTAGGAGGCGTACGCGGGTTGCAAAAAAAACAGTCATGTACATGAGGAGGTATACGCAGGTTTCAGTGTAGAAAGTCATGTATTTAATTCATACATGACTATTATATATAGAAACTCATGTACCTATGCGATTTTCCTTAAGGAAACTCGAGTACACATCAAAAAGATCATTTTTAGGGTACTTCTAGGCATGTTCAGACTTTGGTGTCTTCTGGAAAATTTTAACAGAAATACCTTTCCAACGGTGCAGAGATGAGGTCAAATGAAGTTACAGAACTCAAGATATGGATCCTTCAAGTTAGGTGTTTTTTCAGTGACTTTCATGAAGTGTTGTCATGGAAGTGTCGGCATGCAACGAAATCATGGGAAAGTGGTCACAGGAAGAGATGTGTTATTTTGAGCTATAACAGATGCCCCCTAATGTATTAGGTTAGAGGGGAAGATGATAGCCAAAATACATTATTAAGGAAACAACTAAGTATGGAGAGAGCAGAGAATACAAGATCAAAAGTCTCAAAAAAAGGTACCTAAAAGAGAGATAAATGTCAGAAAAAAATTGATCTCTGGGACATACAAGTCCATATACAAAACATCGCCATAAAGATATAGGCGGATCCAACATCTGTATAACTGATGAAACTATCATGTTTGCTCAATATGCAAAAAGGTGCCATATCAAATCTAAAGGAGTCATGGCCACAAATGAACAAGGTGGATCCATGCTCAACAATCGATCATAGCCACAAAAATACAAAGTGGATCTATGTCTCAGCAAAATGTCATATGAAGTGTGACAAGGTCTTGCCCAGCTTGGGTAATAGAAAAACATGATGAAGCTACTATCGTCCCAAGGTCTTCAATCCAGACCGCCCAAAAAGGTATGAATCCTAACCATGTGATTAAAGGAGCTGAAGTCGAACATGGAGGAAACTGTTTGATTACAGGTCAATGATGAGAACCATTAACAAATAGGAGGGAAACCACCATTAATGAAAATGGTCCCCAAGGCACCTAGTACATTCTAACAAGTGTGAATACAAGGAATTGAAGTTGAACACTTGAAGAATCCATCGAGTATGAGACATTAAAGTATTCCCACCACCCAATAGTGAAGGAAATTGCCATTGATGACTGTAATCCCCAAGGTACTGTCACAAAACTCTAAATCTCATCCCAGAGAAAGATGTGTTGCAGTCGATAGGAAGAGATCCATTGGAAGAAAGGAATTAAGGAATCCTTCATCATCCAACACGAGGTAAGTCAGAGACTAATTGGATCTAGAATTGGTACTAAATTTCACAACAAGAAATGTTGAAGACATGATGTAATGAAAGAGAGAAAAAATCAACAAGGGATATAGAGTTTGCAGGAACAAACTTAGTATCACGGGAGTTGAAAAATTCATAAGAAAAATGAAACTCATCAGGATCACTTACTTGCTATTCAAAGCAAGAGTCAAAAGACTCACCAAGACCAACATAAAAAGAAAGGTCAGGCTTACTAGGAAAATCAGGGTTATACTTAGTCACAACTGAACCAACATCCAAAAGAAGTTCAGACTGTATCAAACACTCTAGGAAGACTTCATCCGAAGGAAGGAGATCATCTGAGATAGGACACATGTCTAAAATTTCAAATGGATCAATAGAGTGGAGAGAAGGCTCCATAGTTTGTATAGGATGACTCACCTGGTCAACTGCTAGGACCAATTCTCGAGAAGGTAAGCATGAAAACAAAGGATACTTATTAGTAGCAATTGAACGCAAAGGACATGAGGCCACATAGCTCACTTGTGGTGGGGTAGGGTCTATAGAAACACTGGGAATCAATGAAGGAAAAACTTGGTCTTTAGTTGGGTTAGGAGATGGATCAAGAAAATCCAACTGATCGATAGTGACAATTTCCTCACCATGATTAAAGTACATCACATGAAAAAATGTTGACACCATAGCTTGCATGAAATAGACATAATCACATCCGAGGAGCATATTGAAGTCCAAGGGGTCTTCTATCACCATGAAGTCAACTAAGACGGTCTTCCCACCGAAAGTAACAGGTGTTTGGGGAAGAATTCCCAAGGCTATATAAGTTCTTCTATCAAATTCCAGTAACTGACTAGCAGTCGACACAAGGCTAGGAGATCCCATGCCTCACCAAGCATGAGCAGACAAAATACTAATTGAGGCTCCTTCATCAACAATACAACGAACAAGCATGTATGGTTCAACTTTGACCTTTATCTTGAAAGGTGCATTAGAAGGAAGGCGCGGCTCAACTAGGCTATCCCAATAAAAGGAAGAAATCCAAGAGCTTGGTGGGGGTTGATCTAAAGTGAGTTTAGTACCCCCTTGTTCAGTCAGTTCTGAACTAGCAGTGAAGAAAATGTGACTAGAAGACACTTCACTCTCCAAAGGAAGAGTGGGAGTGATTGACAATGAA
The DNA here is from genome assembly GCA_001517045.1 of Pseudotsuga menziesii. Taxonomy (NCBI): domain Eukaryota; kingdom Viridiplantae; phylum Streptophyta; class Pinopsida; order Pinales; family Pinaceae; genus Pseudotsuga; species Pseudotsuga menziesii. The sequence continues at coordinate 232,194 of LPNX010213974.1, forward strand.
TTCGATTCAACTGCTTCATCAAAGTCACTCTCCAAAGGGAGAGTGGGATTGACCAAAGATGACATCGGTTCAATCACATCAGGATCACTCTCCGAAAGAAGAGGGAGATCGACCAAAGCTGAGATTGGTTCGACCACTTGATCAACCAAAGGTTGAGTAGGTTGTTGAGAAACTATACGTTGTTCAGTAGAAGGAAATTCTTGATTCTTGGACCACACTCTTCTCACCTCTATGATAGTAGGGAACTGGTGAGTAATATGATCTCCCTCCAATAGCTTACAAGGGAACTTAAGTTTGCACTTCGAACGACTAGTTTTCTCAACGGTGTCAACATGACTAGCTGTGGCTGACTTTTTTCTTTTAGCATGACCTACAGAGGCTGATATTTTTCCCCCATCATGAACTACAGAGGCTGGGTGACTGGGTCCAACATGACTAAGAGAGGTTGGTTGTTGAGAGACTTCAGGATGTTCAAAAACAGGATGACCATGAAACCAAACTCTTCGCACCTCCACGATAGAAGGGAATTTATAAGTAAGGTGGTCTTCCTCACATATATTACAAGGAAACTTGGGATTGTGTTTTTAATGGGTAGTCTTTTGAACAATGTCAACATGACTTGCAGTGGTTGACGGATTGTCTCTAGCAGGAACCACAAAGGCTGAAAGACTGCCCCCAGCATGACTTGCAGAGGCTGAGAGACTGGGTCCAACATGACCTGCATAGGTTTGATGGGCACCACCAACATGAACCATAGAGGCTGAATGGTTAGGATCAACATGCTTTGCAATAGTTGAGTATGTTCCCCCAGCATGAACTTCAGAAACTGGGTGGATGGATCCAACATGACTTGCAGAAGTTGGATGGGGAAGTTCAACTTGAACATCAGAGGTTGAACGGGTTCCCTCAGCATGAACTGTAGAGGCTGAGTGATGAGGTTCAACTTGACTTACAGAGGTTGAACAGGTGCCCCCTTTCTTATGTTCCTTATTCCTATTCCTCCTTCTTTTACTCCTTTTAGATTGTTGGTTACTAGTATCAGTACTTTCACCGCATGAGGTAGAAGGAGTAGGAGAATCAACTACAGGTGTAGGGGAAGCAGTGTTTTGATGCCCTTGATATAAGGAGCTTACTTGACAAGCACTAGGAGCATTCAGGATAGTTGGAGTGGAAAACAAACACACTGGTATCCCTAGGGTGAATCCAAGTAGATTCAAGGTGGACATCAAGGGAACACCAACATTCCCCGTGAGAGGAATAGTGCAAGGAGTTCCCAGCATGGGGATCTCTTGGTTGGTATTCAAAGGGGTGTTAGACATATTTTCAAACAAGGAGACAAAGTTTGAGGTCAACAGGAAACCAAAAGTACCAAACACACACCTGAAGGCAAACTAAGTATAGACAAACCACACAGCACTCACTAAAAAATTCCTAAAGCCAAATAGACAAACAAGTATAAGATACGCTTTGCAAAAGAAATTTGATAGACAGTTACTTGTCATCCCTATCGATGTTCTTAGTACAAGCAGAGGAATCAACCACCACCCTCCCACACCTTCTACCAGGGTTACCTTCCAAGCCCGTCCAAGGTCAACCAAAAATACCCTTCTGGTGTACCTATGTATGAACCCTAGATGTCAAAGAGACTAAAGGATACCTTAACTATATTGACAGACTGGGGGGAGAGTTGCAAGCCTGGTTCGTACACATGGGAAGGGTAGCAAAGCCCAAAACCCTGTCTAAGACAGATTCCCCAGATGCACAAAAACCTTGGTCTACGCTTTGACAAGGAATCAGAGGGTTATCTCCTTGGTCCAAGTCTCCACACGGCCCCATGATTAAATCTCGTTTGAGAGGAGCTTCCCAGATACAATCAACATAGAAAAGGGTTTACCTAGTGATTGGCCAACTACGTCTGAAATTTAATACTTGTGGAGAGTTAAAACTCCCTAATCCACAAGTCTAGCCTAAGCTAGTTTGTGTATGACCCTATAAAATAAAACTAACTAATAATTTTTAAATTATATCATTTATTTTAAGGGATGTTTTTAGTTGGAGGGTAAATGGCGTGAAACTTATGTGGTGTTTTGACTCAAAGTTGAAAGAAAATGACTAAGCAAAGAGAAATGAAATACAAAAAGCAAAAACTATTCTCTTTCTTTTTCAAATAGAAACTTGAAAGCCACAAAAGAACAAATTCTTTTTATTTTTTATTTTTCAAAAACAATGATATGCCATGCAATATAGACTAATAAACTAATCTACATGCATATAAAGCAAACATGTGTTTTTTTTATTTTTCTTTTATGAATGCAAAAGAAAAACAACCTATCAACTAATGCAAGTAAGTAATGTAAGCAAAGCAAATAGACAACTACTCTACACCCCACAAACAAACCCTAGGTTTCTCTAAAGTTGGATATAACCTTTCTTGGAAGGAAGTCTCACAAAAGTAAACAAGCCAAAAAAATTGGAATGAAGAGACTGAGCAATAAGACTGACATAAAAAAAGGTAAAGAAGTCCCAAGTATCAATATAAACCTACAAACAGAGGTTGCTCAATACCTTGTCCAACAAGGTCAAGCCAAAGAAGGAGGTGGCAGGGAAGGCAGCAAAAACAACTTCAAAGAATTGAAACGGAATTACAAGATAGACAACTTAACAGAGATAAAACAATCTCTCATGAGTCATGCACATGCAGAGGACCCTTGAAGACCCTACAAAACCCCTCAAATCACCCAAAAACCCTAAAAAATGATGAAAGAACACAAATTTAGGTGCATACATGGGTTTCCTTAAGGTAGGTCATGCATGACATGTGGGTTGTAGGTAGTCCAAGTCACGTATACAACATAGACACGTGACTGTTTATCCTGAAAGTCACGTATGGATGACAAAAGGCACAAAAAGGATAAAAAAATGACCTAGGAAGGTAGGAAAGGTGTTCCAACAAACTCAAAAGGTGTTCCTAACTTGTAAGAAAGACCTAAAACTTTACAAAAGGATGAAATAAAGACAAAGAAACCCCAAACAGACAAGGTTATCCCTAGCGGACTTGCCAGTTCTGTTGTAAAGGAAAGTTTCCTATGGCTAGGGTTTAAGAGGCCATCAATGTACTGGGGTTGAAAGGTGGATGAAAGTGGTTCTGCAAGTAGATATAGGTAAGTTTCAGATATTAGAATGGTTCATACCTTATCCAAATGAAGGTTGATCCAAGCAGCCCTTCAATCCTCTTCTTGCTCCTCTCACTCCAAGAGACCTGTAAAACAAGTTATACCTTCCTCAAACCAAATAGACTATATGAAAAGAGATTATATTCAATGAAACATGAAAACATAATCTCATAAATAACATCATATAATCACAATCAGAGATTCAATATACAAGACACATTGATTTGGGAAGAAGAAGGACACCACATCTTTATTAATTTTGAAAACAAGTACAAGTATACCTTCTCTTCAAGTTCGGCACCTCGCAAAACCTTGATCTAGTTCTGCTGCTTCTCTTCTCCAAGGAACTCAGCCTCCAAGCTCTGCAACACAAGGGGATGATCACTAGGGAAAAGGTGTGGGAAAAGAGAGTCCCAATTCTTCCAGCATAATGATGCAAAGATTCAAGTCTCCTCTCATGGACCTCCCTACCTCTATTTATATGCTTAATGAAGAGTTAGGGTCGAAGACAAAGTAGTTACAACTGAAGGAGCCAGTTTCATAACTACCCAAACTACCCGAATTTCAAAATACATATTTTTTTGACATTTTCAGGAAGCATACGTGGGTTGCAGAAACAAAAATCATGTAAATGAGGAGGTATGCGTGGGTTGCAATGCAGAAATTCATGTATTTAAGGCGTACGTGACTATTATATATAGAAACTCGTGTACGTACACGAGTTTCCTTAAGGAAACTCGCCTACACATCAAAAAAATCATTTTTAGGGTACTTCTAAGCATTTTCAGACTTTGGTGTCTTTTAGAAAGTTTTAACAGAAATACCTTTCCAACAGTGTAGAGATGAGGTCAAATAGAGTTACAGAACTCAATATATGGGTTCTCCAAGTTAGGTGTTTTTTCAGTGACTTTCTATGACTTTCATGAAGTGTCGTCATGGAAGTGTCAACATGCGATGGAAGCATGGGAAAGTGGTCATAGGCAGAGATGTGTCATTTTGAGCTATAACACTGACCCAAGCCACTAATGTGTCATGATCATTATCCGAGTATAAAACATGCTTCATCCATTTTTTAGTTTACTTAATCTCATATACTGGTCACTCCCTAGTATCAGTCCATTTCAATATGATTTCAACAATTTGCTTTCAAAAACTTTGTCCTAACTCCAAAACAAATTAGTCCTTCATTTTCCTCGTGTTGGATGATGGAGGATGCCTTGATTCCTCCCTCCCAATAGGTATCTTCCCATCGACTTCAACTCATCTTTCTATAGGAATGAAACTTTTATCTTTCAATAGTACCTTAGGGATTACGATCATAAATTTAGTTTTCATCGCTATTGGGTAGAGGAATACCTTAATGTGTCCCACTCAATGGATTCTTTAGGTGTTTGTCTTTAAGACCATCTATTCACATATGTTAGAATGTACTAGGTACCTTGGGGACCATTTTTATTATTGGTGGGTTCCCTCACATTTGTTA
>LPNX010213974.1:240104-260606 GCA_001517045.1 Pseudotsuga menziesii
GGCCTGGATCAATATTCTATTTTAAGGTACATACCCTCCTAACCCTTGAGATTTTTCTTAATTATTATACTTTCAAAACCTTATATCTCTATCTGTAGACCTTGACATGTTGGTGGTCTCACCCCATCCATAGGAATAATTTCCCCAACAAAACTATGTTTGTAGGAATATTTATTAGAATATCTATGTATGTATTACAATAAGAAAATCCTACCATAGTAATTATTTTTATGTCTATCTCTGAGTCTTATTCAGTCATTGATTTAATAAACTATACCATCCAAGATTAGTCTTAATTATTCTATTCAATGAATCAAATAAGATAGACCACACCCGTAGGGGTTTTTAGTTCATTCATGGGTTAAGCATGGATTAAATCTGTTGGATTTTGTTGTTAAAATTTTCATATCTTTGGATATTTTCTACTCTTAGGTTTATAAACCTTCTTAGATTTGATTCTTGGTAGGAATTCCATTTCTTGGTTTTCAATTCCAAATATGAGGAGTATCATATAAATCTTATCCAATTGATTATGGGATTCTTTTAGGGAATATAATATAATTAATTTAATTCATGGTCTTTATGGTAAAGAAAAAATACATTTATTTACCTATAAGATATGGTTATTTTTTTTACTTGTATAGTTACACTATACTTCTATTCATATTACTAGTAATAAATTCAAGTACTTACATGATTACCATTAAAAAATTCCTTAAGAAATGAGTAGCTGAGGTTCATATTCTTTTAAGTTCTACTTATTTCCTATTCTAAGTATGAACAATACAACATTACTACCTATACATTATACTTAATTCAGATTCTTTCATGTTTTATCAAATCCATTCTTAGTATTGGTAAAATAGAAATTAACAAAGAAAACAATGTATGGATTTTAATCATAGAATATAGAGTAATTCACTTATATTTAAATGACAATGTGCAACTTCAACAGTTAATTAACTAAATCATGGTTGATTAACAAGATGATAACTCATTTGTAAGAAAAATTAAATAACAATATACAGTACTAAGTTTAGTCCATTAACAAGACATAAACTCGTTTGTAAATAAGGGGGTTATTGGTATTATGTTTAGAGAATCCATGTTCAACCCAACCTTAGGACCTTAGAGTCAAATAGACCTATCAGAGTCCACCCCGTTACCCATAACTCAAACTTAATGTGATGAAATTTTCATCTTGAAGTGCCACTAATAGTGAGGGATAGTTACTGAACAAATCCTAAAAGCTCAAATAAATTCCAGACCATGAGATCCCTAATTTCTTTCGGATCCTAAAATCTCAAATAGTAGATCCTGAGAGGTCCATTAATTCTTTATTTATGAGTCTGGTAGCTCGATCTTTCTAGAGCCTGAAATCTCTTCTTTCATGAGCAATTTTTTTCTTCCATGGGCATGCCTTTTATTTTCCTAGGAATTTCTTGTGAGTAATGAACTCCCCACATTGGCTAGTTGTCCCCGTAGAAATGAGTAAAAAATAAACAATTGACTTAAATAAAAATTATGTCAATTCATGGCAAGGCTTTTCACAACCATACAATAATTTTATTAAAATTATTAGAGAATAAATTATTTCCATTATAACTTAATGTCATAAACTTTATAAATGATATTTACCACTATTTACATGTTCATAGGAGTGATTTAACTTTTTAACAAGGGGTATTACAACTTACTTTTGTAAATGAACGAAATCGTCAATCCTACCATAGAACAAATAAAATATTAATTATGTTATGTTGATATTTAAACATTGCCTTTAATTTGAGATTAATCTTAATGTCACTTGCCATAATTGTAAAATTAAAAGGTTTACCAAAATACACTTGAAATATAATTAAATCTTTAACATGGATTGCATTTGTAAAAAAAAAGGATTCTCATCTAATGAAATTTTGTTTAGGTAAATTTTCATTTCAACCCAACCTTATCACACTTAATTCAATTTAACTTTTGGATACAAAGCTAAAATGGATCTATAAGAGTTTAATATGTAAATCTCTATTTTGTACCCAAATACCTAATATCTAAATTATTGTTAAATAATGATATTGTAAATTTTTTATTTACTTAATATTTTATTTTTTTGATTGAGATGCTATGTGTAAGCTTCCCTTTTATACATCATCTTATTGAACACATAGAGTAAATATCTCAATATTCATGTATCTTTTTTTTCCTCAAAAAAAAAATTTATTTTTATATATGAAAACAAGTTACATTCTTCTAAATCAAAACAAGGATCTTATCTCAAATCTAGTCACGAGAAAATTATTTTTATTAGGAATTCAACCCTTCAAAAAAAATGATAGTTCTGGAAAGTATATAATCTTGAGTATGGAAATAAAAATTTAAAAAAAATATTACGTAAAGTTGCGAAGTTTACATTTCAGTATCTAAATCCACCATAAAGCATATTTTGTTTGTTTCCCAAAACAATTACCATCCACAGAAATAGACCTAATAGTTTCAACTCCCAACATTCCCAAAATCAGAAGTAGTTCAAGGAAGGTGCCATAAAAATGATTGATCATACTCTACTATCATACTTGAATGCTCTAATATTGATAGACCTATGAATCAAATATCCATATACAACATTTTCACTACTATAACATACAAAGATATAACATAACTTCCACTTTAAAAAAAAACTCAACTTCCCAAAATAAACAAGCATAGAAGGACAAGCTCCTTGCTCCTTTTGACTATATATATTTTACAAAATACTTTTCCTTCTTACGATTCCAATGCATCTAGACTATGGTGTAACCACCTATATCTCTATCGTCATCTATAATGTTCAAACATCTTGATTACATCCCATGCATTTGGCTTATCATTCTATTATATATATGTAGTCAACATAAGATACCAATGTTCCCCATTTTTCTTTTTCTATTCCAATTTATACACACACACACACACACACACACACATATATATATATATATATACACACACACACATCAATACAAATATACATAAATGTTCACATAATATACCTAGTAATATATATGTGAGCTTATTAGTATGCATAGAAAATTAATATGGTGCCACGTGCAATGCAGTATATCTATCATACTTTGAATGCAGTGTATCTATCATACTTTGGGTCAAAGATACTTTTAGGTATATATAGAAAGGTCTAAATCGGTGATGTTTTTCCTACCATTTTTTTCTCACTAATTTTTTTTACTGAATTCAGCATTGAATTTTTGGAACTCGAGACAACATCTCTCAAACTTGCATAGTTCATGTGCCCCATGGTTTTTGAGATTGCTTTTCTACATTCTCTAAAGTTGGATATAACCTTTCTTGGAAGGAAGGCTCACAAAAGTAAACAAGCCAAAAAATTTGGAATGAAAAGACTGAGCAACAAGACTGACATAAAAAAAGGTAAAGAAGTCCCAAGTATCAATCTAAACCTACAAACAGAGGTTGCTCAATACCTTGTCCAACGAGGTCAAGCCAAAGAAGGAGGTGGGGGGGAAAGCAGCAAAAACAAGTTCAAAGAATTGAAAGAGACTTACAAGATAGACAACTTAACAGAGATAAAACAACCTCTTAGGAGTCATGCACATGTAGAGGACCCTTGAAGACCCTACAAAAGCGCTCTAATCACCCAAAAACCTTAAAAAATGATGAAAGAACACAAATTGAGGTGCATACATGGGTTTCCTTAAGGTAGGTCACGTATGGAATGTGGGTTGCAGGTAGTACAAGTCGCATATACAACACAGACACGTGACTATTTAGCCTGAAAGTCGCGTATGGATGACAAAAGGCACAAAAAGAATAAAAAACAAACCTAGGAAAGCAGGAAAGGTGTTCCAAAAAACCCAAAAGGTGTTCCTAACTTGTAAGAAAGACCTGAAACTTTACAAAAGGATGAAAGAAAGACAAAGAAACCCCAAACAGACAAGGCGATCCCCAGTGGAGTCGCCAGTTCTGTTGTAAAGGAAAGTTTCCTATGGCTAGGGTTTAAGAGGCCATCAACGTACTGGGGTTGAAAGGTGGATGCAAATGGTTCTGGAAGTATATATAAGCAAGTTTCACATATTATAATGGTTCATACCTTAGCCAAACAAAGGTTGATCCAAGCAGCCCTTCAATCCTCTTCTTACTCCTCTTGCTCCTCTTGCTCCAAGAGACCTGCAAAACAAGTTATACCTTCCTCAAATCAAATAGACTATGTCACGTCCCCATCCCTCAAACCGGCGAAGAGGACGTGACGAACACCAAGCATATGGGCAAACAGCCCCATGAATATCGACAAGGATAAATGCTAAGTTAAAAGCTTAATCATAATGCATACTAGATAACCAGACGCAGGCTAAGATGAATAATCCATCATCATACAGGCACAATTTACTCAATGCATAAATCTTCACTCACACAGCGGAAGCAAACATATACATAAAATAGCATTCACATGTTCATCATGATTCATGAAACAATATATTAATTGCAGAGATGGAATAGCAGTAGTACTTATCTTTTGATGAATAATCCGGCAACCAGCTACGTCGCTGCAACGTTCCACCCAACCATAGGCCAGCTTGCTCATCAATCTCTCAGCAACGCTGCCACCCCCGAGCTAGGCATGATTCCTCCAAGGATAAGGGTCAATGTAGCCTTACACATAGCCAGGGGAAACACTCAACAAACCAACGCAACTGGGTTTAACAGGCCTTCAGCAATCGGCCAAGCCAGCATAGTCCGAGGACCCACCACTGCTTACATGCAACAAAACAATCCCTTCACAGTCCTGTGAAGAAGCAAAGGCAACCGGGGATAATCCCAAACAAAAGATGAGCACAGCTCAAGCCCATAAGGCGACACAGATTTTTTCTTGGCCCTGACATGGCCAAAACAACTTAGACAGTCTCAAACAAAAGAGAAGTCAAACTCCAACAATCTGCAGCAGCCCAACTTCATAGTGAATGAGGGAAACATCACACAGTCCACAATTGAAGAAGAAATTGGACTAACCGCCACATCCAAAAATCATGGGAAGAACAATAACAACCCAAAACATGGGTGAAATCAACAGCAAGCCGCATACACAACAGAAATTTAATGCCCGCGAGGCTGCTCTCCCAGCTCGTTGCATGCGCAAAACCAGAGAGGGAACCCCCGACCAGCGCGTGAGGAAGAAAGAACCAACCTCTGCGTGAGGAAGATGAACAGACCACTTCCTTAGCGCACGGATGAATAGGCAATCCCAAAGAAAGGCCAAAAAACCATAGAGAACCTGTGTAATGGAGAGTGCGTGAGGGAGAACAGACAGTCGTGTGGCACCAACCGACCATGGGAGAATGGGGAAATCATGGAAGAAAGGAGTGGATACAGTTGTGGGTGGAGTGGGCACGTGGACAAGGGACTGACAGTCCTGCCACCCCACTCCCAAAAGTAATAACTTCCTCAACCACCAGCCATAACTTCCCCCAACAACAAAACCAAGTCATTGAAGAGGTTGGTGAAACAAGAAAGGTGGAAAAACAAACAAGGTGGCAACACATGGGTTTTTCCCCCATAAACCAAGGTTTGACATCCCCCACCCCTTATCCTTTGGAACCATGCCCTTTTCATTCAACGTTGCACTACCGTAGCTGGTTGTGGTTTTAGTTTTAATTGATGTGCGTATTTACATGATGCCAAATTATAATGTGCCAAATGGCATGATAAACCATCGGCAACTATCCCCATTGACGAAACACACACACAACCAAATCGATGGTGGGGATTTTTCCTTGAGCTCCTCACCATGATTAATTACAATATATACATCATGCAAACGGGGTCAAAACCGGGGACATTACATTCCCCTCCCTTTTGAAGTAACACCGTCCTCAGTGTTCCATTACATATATATACAATACATATATAATTGCACATCAAAATTTCAAAATTGCAGATCTGTCCCATGTTCAATCATTTATGTTGAACGTTCAAGACCAAGCCCCTCGGCTTCCATGGACTTTTCCTACTTGTTCTCAGCTTCCAGCCGATCCCGAAGTCTAGGAACTCTACGGCTATTGCCTTCATCATGTTCCCTCATTGGGCAGTCCCGGCGTAAATGATGTCCTCCGCATCTCCAGCATCTCACTGGCTACTTCATCTTTACCTGCTCAATATCCTTTGAGTCCTCATGCCTAGACCATTTCTTATCGGGTCTCTTGGAAAATTGTCCCATTGCTGATTCACCTTCCTTTCCTTTGCAGATTGCTCCCAGAAGGCTTTTCACCTCCCTTTGCAAACCAATAGAGTCTTGCAAAATCTGGTGGTTCATTTCACTCTACCTCTTCTGTATCTTGAGCATCTCCCCGAGATTCTCTTGGGTCTTGGCAATCACTTGAAGGAGACTTCCAGCTAAGTCCAGCAACTTTTGATTTGCTGCCATGATCAATGTGCACCACCTGGTTTCACTTTTCTCACCTATGAAATGCACCATTGAAATTTTATCAGACCAAGCATAATATAGACATTAAAATCAGTCAGTTAATTACCCAATTGGCATGGTAGTCCAAGCCTCATCAAGGAGACTTTCATATTTTTCATGCCTTCCCAACAGGCACATGAGCTCATTCATGTCCATTCTTGGGCAAGGAATTAACCATTCCAGCATTCACAATTTACTTTAAGCAAATACACACATTTCATTTCAATCATACATGCATTAAACAATCCTTTGTTTTCACAATGCATAAATGTATATGTATATATATAATCAAAAGGCAAGAGAGAGCAGTAAGAGTTTTTCTCCTCTTTATTTTGTTCCATCCTAGAACCCACACCATCACTGTGGCTTTTCATGCTCTCAGCCTCTTTCACTTCATCGTAAATGCTGGACCAATCCTTCTTGGTCATGACACTTAGTGTCTTTGGTCTATTCCAGACCTCTAAACCATGGAGTCTCTCCACATGGTTTGTCTCGGCTGCTAGGACTCCCCCGTATTACTAGCACCTTTTTCATTACCGCTCAACCTGAGCTTTCCAGGACAGTCACATGTCCACATGCATCTCTAGGATGCTCTCATAGTCCTCGCTTCCATCGACACCTATATCCAAACATTGAATGAATTCACATGTTTAGTTTATTCTCATCGGTTTTATCTCTAGAACAAGAGCTTAAAACATCCTAACCAAATCATATACACATGTATATTCATAAGAAAAATAATCCAATACTTATCTGTATTATGTGTTTCCTCGTTCGTCCACAGGATCCTGCTTCGCTTTGCAAGCCTTGGGATCGCCTATGGACTTAGATGTTAGGTCAGCACGCAGGCTACCCCACAACATCAAATAATTAATGTCCCGCCAGTACCTCCTCATGTCAACTGGGCTTGGAACTTTAACATGACCATTTCTAGGTCTAGGATCTACTATGGATCCCCAAGCATATAACAGCCCAACATACACTTATATCAACAATAACCGTTACTCTGCAACCCCTCACAACAACCATTTTACCTTTTACCTTTAGCCTGTTGACACAAGCAACACAAGCAATACAAGCAAACTCATCAGCGTTATTGCTCAAAAACTGTAATCACATTTCCCATCATTCACTATCAAGTATTGAGACACCAAGAGTGCGTCCACTCCCTAGAGTGTAATCAATATCGACAACCCTTTCATGACTCAACATCGGAAAAGTGTGCACCCATTCCCGGTGTGTGCCATGCAGGCCCTATTCATACTCAAGCGTTCGGTCATCATGGAAATAAAATCAAACATGTTCTGCATATGGAATTTAATGATTAAACATGCATATTCATAGCAAGGGTCACAAAACACTTATCCATTTGCCGTCACAGTATGCCTTTGTTAAGGAGGAATGGAGGCTCCTTCCCTAAGTTAACAGTCCCTCAGTTTTCCATCCCAACTCCTTTTTACATTTCATATTTACACATGTCTTACCGACATACTTTATACCATCTCACGCATGTTACTACCGAACATGTAGTGTAGATGAGACATTTCCAAAATGTCCAATGGCGTTTCACCCGAAACCCATTTCCAAGGGAAAACCTTCCCATGAATTTTGGCTCTTGCAGGTCATCACACATGATCTTCCTGTGGTGTGTATCCCTGACACATTCATCAAATAGCCAAACAGTCAATCATTACCTGATAATACAATCCAATTGATCGTTCCATAACCAAGCAATGACATTGGTAATCTAATTCAATAAGAATTTGCAATTCTGTCTACTACAGAAATTGACTTGTTTAATTGTGGGTTTCTTGTAAGCATCACTACTATGCCGATTATAATTTTATTCTTACTATCATAACATGATTACCCACTTACCATGCGTCCCTCCTGACACAATCTTATACAAGCCAACAATGATTAGTAGTCGTCAGCAATTCCTTAAATTCGAAACTCACAATTCAAATTTAACAACCAACTAATTTCACAACCATGAGACTCTTCTCATAAAGTTTGGCTCTTTTACATGGTATATTTTGGCATTGGTCAGGGCCTTACCTCTCACTGCCATGCTCAAAATAATCTACATGAAACATGAGCTACAAACATCCAACACAATCTTATGTAAGCCAATAGTGGCTAGTAGTTGTCAGGAATTTCTTAAATTTGAAATTCACAATTCGAATTTTAACAACCTATTATGCATATCATATGGTAGATTATGGCATTGGTCAGGGTCTTACCTCTCACTGCCATGCCCAAAATAATCTACCTGAAACATGAGCTTCAATCAACCAAACACTTGGTAAGTGATGCATATAACCTTTTCATTGCTACAACCATCACTGAAGCATTTTCAGAATTTATAAAATTCAAGTACTTCTAGCTTTTTGTCACATCAGTGTTTATCAAATCTCATTTACTTCATGCAATCATTATCGTATTAACATTTGCAAGGCATAGTCACATCATTCATGCAATTAAATGAAATGTTTAGATACTCCTTACTTCACAGGCGTATCATTCATACCACCTTGCTCTTCAATAGAGCATTTCTGGCAGACAACTGATCATGACTATCCTGCATTCATAACAACCTCTGAAATGATTCCTGAATTATCATCAATTCACCATTTCAGTCATTAGTTAGTCCGCATATCACATGCATTCATCTCAATGCATTCATGCAGTACCTCACAACATTGCACCTGCACTTATGCAATCAGTCATTCACACCCTTCATATGCATACATCCATTGCATAACTACAAGGTTCATAAAATATTTCCAATGCCTATCCATTCATGCTATCTTGCATTCAATATACCGTGCATGGCCTAACCATGAATAATTCATATAGGATGCATTATTATAATCAATATCATCAACATATATAGGCATGACACCTTTCTACATTCCATTATTCACATGGTATGAGGTCTCTTACCTTTACCAATCCATGGAATTTGTCATAAGCAAATTCTTACCTGCATGGGTCTTACTTACACCCTTGATATGACCAATTTGGTTGGTCCTTTGCAGGAGTTTGCAGAATTTGCTCACCAACTTTTGTTATGGACTTGTTGCCTCATCCCTTTCTCCATAGGGTTGCTAATCACCATTTTCAGCATCAGCAACATATTCATCCGGGTCCATGTCATCGTTGGTTTTTCCACTAATGCCAACATCAAGGAAATAACTATCATTAGTGGCTTATTATAGATATATAATCTTTAATATCCTATGTATACAACACATATCCTCATGCATTTCATGCATAAAACTTAGGAAATGTAACATAGTTAGCAAGACAGTGTTTTAAGGAAAACTTCCCTTTTTCAAATCCCTCATCCTTGCATGGAATTCCTCTTCCACGCAACAGTTGGTTGACTACATAGTCCTGGCTACCCCTGGGCATGCAACTATCCAGATTTGTCCATTTGAAAGCAGCGGCCATCATTAGCACTTTGCTGCTTCATGCTCAGATTCTGGTCACTTATCCTTGTTCCCCACTGGATAAGCTTTCCAACGCCTATCCACATGCTTCATTCCGACCTCGGATGTGAAAACCACACCACTTCTAAGAATGAAGACTTTCACCAAATATTTGCATTTTTACACACAACTGTATTCAAGTTGGGAATGCTAACTTCAGCCACCTGTAGGAGCAAGTCTAGGAAGATTCAGGAAAATCTTTCTATCGAGCGAAGTCAGTGCATACAACAAGGAGCACTCATTAACTTGCGAGTCTCATTTCCGATGCACCATTCAATTTTTTTTTTTGAATTCTGGGTTTGACTAATTTGCCCAAAACATAGAATTTTCTTTTCATAGGAACGACTGTCTCAGGGGACGACGGGGTTTAAGGGGGCTTGCCCCCTTGTGGCTTCCCTACGCCACTGCAGGGCGGGTCAAGGGCAGCGCCCTCAATTTTTTTTTTTTGTAAATCTTTAATTTTCTCGCAATTTGGCGCATAAGATCGCTGCCACTTTCTCCATTTTCAGCCCTGAAAATCCACTGAAAAACCACTGAAAATTCCTCGGAAAAATAGTTGAATTTCCCCTTTGTGCAGAATCAACTCTCGGAACCATTGTTTCTCCTACAACGACAGCTCCCGGAACCATTGTTTCTTCCACAACGATAGCTCTTGGAACACTTTCTCTTCTGCAACGACGGCTCACAAATCACTTATTCTTCTGCAACGACAGCTCTTGAAACACTTTTTCTTCCGCAATGGCGGCTCTCAGAACACTTTTTCTTCAGCTTGGTGAACTGAATTTTGACTTAACTTCTTTCTTCGTCGACGTCGGCGGTCTTTCTCATTAGAAGACTTAACGCTTTGGCTTCCGCAACGGCGGTACGCCAAATACTAACTTCTTCCGATTGGCACTTAGAACACTTTTAAACTTTTCGGCTTCGGCGGCCTTTCTGGTCGGAAGCCTTAGTGTTTTGGCTTCCACAACAGCGGCACACCAAAGATGAACTCCTTCCGATGGCCACGGATTTCTTAGAAAAATTTTAAGTTTTTCTTGCGGCGTCGGCTGTTTCTTCTCATCGGAAGACTTAATCATTTGGCTCCTCAAAACTGTGGCTCACGAATCGCTAATTCTTTCGATTGGCGAACCGACTTCGAGCCTTAACCTTTTTGACATGTCAGCGATCGGAGGACTTTATCATCGGAAGCCTCAGAGATTTTGGCTTCCGCAACGGCGGAAGTTCACTTCATGAACTCTTCCGTAACGATGGAAGTTTTTTTCTGTTGGCTCTTCTGCCTACTCCAACACATAGACCATTTTATTCGCATTTTCTTCAACCTTTCTGTCAGATGCGTAGTTGTTTCGCCATCCGCAATGGTGGACGCTCATCAACTAAATCCCTTCGATGGTCGCCCAACACTTAGAAATTTCCACGGTTTTCTTCCCTGTCGAAAGACTTAGCGGTTTGGACTTCCGCAACGGCGGACGGGAAACCTCTAACTCTTCCGCTACAGCGGAAGCCCACTTCACCAACTCTTCCACAACGGCGGAAGTTAGCTTCACTAACCCTTCCACAACGGAAGAAATTAATTCCGTTAATCATTCCGATGCGGAACACTTAGACAAATTTTTGAAAAATTTGTCTTTCTCTTTCTTCTTTCCACCAAATATAACACCTGTTGGCGGTCGGGACCATTTTGCGTCGGACGCTTAATCACTTCTTCATTCGCAACGGTGAGCGTCAATCCCCTATTTTCTTCTGACAGACACCAAAAACTTAGAAATTTTTCCAAAATTTTTCCCTCCGACTGTGCTCCACTGAACGTGCTTCCATCCAGCCTTCCGCAACGACAGAAGTTACTCCGTTAATTCTTCCGATGTGGAACACTTAGCCGTTTTCGTGGCTTTCTCCAAACTGTTCCATCAGGCTTGTTTTCCCTTAGTGCTTCCGCAATGGCGGAAGTCCTTATGCCTAGCTCTTCTGCAACGGCGGAATTCTGTTCCACTAATCCTTTCACCACAGTGGAAGTCAAGTCCGCTAACTCTTCCGACTGTCTAACACTTAGACCGATTTTCTTTGTGGAACTTCCCGCCTGTCGGCAATCGGAACCCTACCGCATCGGGTGCACTTCTGCTAACTCTTCCGCCATAGCGGAAGTCAAACACACTAACACTTCTGCCACAGTAGAAGTCAATTCCGCTAATCCTTCCGCCACAGCGGAAGTCTTTTCCACTTAGTGCTCCGATGAACCACTATTCAAACACTTAAAATTTTTTTTGAATTTTTCCATTCATCCATTGTCATCAAAGCTGCTGTTCTGCTGAACATAGAAGGTAAGTCCACCTTCTGTCACTACATCTTCTTGGCCCATAGAGGCCCATTGTTGCAACCCTGATGCTCTGATACCATACTGTCACGTCCCCATCCCTCAGACCGGCGAAGAGGACGCAACAAACACCAAGCATACGGGCAGACATCCCCATGAATATCGACAAGGATAAATGCTGAGTTAAAAGCTTAATCATAATGCATACTAGATAACCAAATGCAGGCTAAGATGAATAATCCATCATCATACAGGAACAATTTACTCAATGCATAAATCTTCACTCACACAGCGGAAGCAAACATATACATAAAACAACATTCACATGTTCATCATGATTCATGAAATAGTAGATTAATTGTAGAGATGGAATAGCAGCAGTACTTATCTTTTGATGAAGAATCCCGCAACCAGCTACATCGCTGCAACGTTCCACCCAACCATAGGCCAGCTTGCTCATCAATCTCTCAGCAACGCTGCCACCCCCGAGCTGGGCATGATTCCTCCAAGGATAAGGGTCAATGAAGGCTTACACATAGCCAAGGGACACACTCAGTAAACCAACACAGCTGGGTTTAACAAGCCTTCAGCAATCGGCTAAGCCAGCACAGTCCGAAGACCCACCACTGCTTACATGCAACAACACAATCCCTTCACAGTCCTGTGAAGAAGCAAAGGCAACCGGGGATAATCCCAAACAAAATATGAGCACAGCTCAAGCCCATAAGGAGACACAGAGTTGTTCTTGGGCCTGACATGGCCAAAACAACTCAGACAGTCTCAAACGAAAGAGAAGTCAAACTCCAACAATCCACAGTAACCCAACTTCATAGTGAATGATGGAAACATCACACAGTCCATAATTGAAGAAGAAATTGGACTCACAGCCACATCTGAAAATCATGGGAAGAACAACAACAACCCAAAACATGGGTGAAATCAATAGCAAGCCGCATACACAGCAGAAATTTAATGCCCGTGAGGCTGCTCTCCCAGCTCGCTGCATGCGTAAAACCAGAGAGGGAACCCCCGACCAGTACATGAGGAAGATAGAACTGACCTCTGTGTGAGGAAGATGAACAGACCACTTCCTCAGCGCACGGATGAACAGGAAATCCCAAAGAAAGACCAACAAACCACAGAGAACCTGCGTAATGGAGAGTGCGTGAGGGAGAACAGACAGTAGTGTGGCACCAGCCGACCATGGGAGAATGGGGAGATCATGGAATAAAGGAGTGTATGCAGTCATGGGTGGAGTGGGCGTGTGGACAAGGGACTGACAGTCCTACCACCCCACTCCCAAAAGCAATAACTGCCTCAACCACCAGCCATAACTGCCCCCAACAACAAAACCAAGTCATTGAAGAGGTTGGTGAAACAAGAAAGGTGGAAAAACAAACAAGGTGGCAACACATGGGTTTTTACCCCATAAACCAAGGTTTGACATCCCCCACCCCTTATCCTTTGGAACCATGCCCTTTTCATTCAACGTTGCACTGCCATAGCTGGTTGTGGTTTTAGTTTTAATTGATGTGCGTATTTACATGATGTCGAATTATAATGTGCCAAATGGCACGATAAACCATCGGCAACTATCCCCATTGTCGAAACACACACACAACCAAATCGATGGTGGGGATTTTTCCTTGAACTCCTCACCATGATTAATTACAATATATACATCATGCAAATGGGGTCAAAACTGGGGACATTACAGACTATATGAAAAGAGATTATATTCAATGAAACATGAAAACATAATCTGATAAATAACATCATATAATCACAATCAGAGATTCAATATACAAGACACATTGATTTGGGAAGAAGAAGGACATCACATCTTTATTAATTTTGAAAACAAGTACAAGTATACCTTCTCTTCAATTTCGGCACCTCATGAAACCTTGATCTGGTTCTGCTGCTTCTCTTCTCCAAGGAACTCAGCCTCCAAGCTCTGCAACACAAGGGGATGATCACTAGGGCAAAGGTGTGGGAAAAGAGAGTCCCAATTCTTCCAGCATAATGATGCAAAGATTCAAGTCTCCTCTCATGGACCTCCCTACCTTTATTTATATGCTTAATGTAGAGTTAGGGTCGAAGACAAAGTAGTTACAACTGAAGGAGTCAATTGCATAACTACCCAAACTACTCGAATTTCAAAATACATATTTTTTTGACATTTTCAGGAGGCGTACGTGTGTTGCAGAAACAACAGTCACGTACATGAGGAGGTATACGTGGGTTGCAATGCATAAAGTCATGTATTTAAGGTGTACGTGACTATTATATATAGCAACTCGCGTACGTATGCGGGTTTCCTTAAGGAAACTCGCCTACACATCAAAAAACTCATTTTTAGGGTACTTCTGGGCATTTTCAGACTTTGGTGTCTTTTAGAAAGTTTTAACGGAAATACCTTTCCAACGGTGCAGAGATGAGGTGAAACGAAGTTACAGAACTCAATATATGGGTCCTCCAAGTTAGGTGTTTTTCAGTGACTTTCTGTGACTTTCATGAATTGTCGTCATGGAAGTGTCAACATGCGATGGAATCATGGGAAAGTGGTCATAGGTAGAGATGTGTCATTTTGAGCTATAACACTGACCCGAGCCACTAATGTGTCATGATCATCATCCGAGTATAAAACATGGTTCATCCATTTTGTAGTTTACTTAATCTCATATACCAGTCACTCCCTAGTATTAGTCCATTTCAATATGATTTCAACAATTTTCTTTGAAAAACTTTGTCCTAACTCCAAAACAAATCAGTCCTTCATTTTCCTCATGTTGGATGATGGAGGATGCCTTGATTCCTCCCTCCCAATAGGTATCTTCCCATCGACTTCAAATCATCTTTCTATAGGAATGAAATTTATATTTTTCAATAGTACCTTAGGGATTGCAATCATAAATTTAGTTTTCATCTCTATTGGGTAGAGGAATACCTTAATGTGTCCCACTCAATGGATTATTTAGGTGTTTGTCTTTAAGACCATCTATTCACATATGTTAGAATGTACTAGGTACCTTGGGGACCATTTTTATTATTGGTGGGTTCCCTCACATTTGTTAACGGTTTACATCAATGACCAGTGATCAAATGGTATCCCCCATGTTTGACTTGAACTCCTCTATTCATATGGTTAGGATTCATACCTTTGGGTGGTTTGTATTAAAGAACTTGGGCCAATAGTAGCATCCTCATATTTTTCTATTGTCTAATTTGCACAAGACCTTATCACATCTCATATGACACCTCCTGATACATAGATCCACCTTGTGTTCTTGTGGCTATGATCAGTTATTGAGCATGGATCCACGTTGTTCATTTGTGTCCATGAGTCATATCTATTTCCCATGGTTCCACTTTGTATTTTGTGCAGCCATGATAGTTACATTAATTATAGACATGTTGAATACACCTTGTTTCTTTATGGATATCATTTGTACATGGACATGTGTGTCCTAGAGATCCAATTTTTTGACATTTTCCTCTCTTTTAGGTACCTCATTTGAGCCTATGATATTTGTTTTTCCAGTTTCTTTGACTCCATGAACCAATAATTTATTGTTTATAATGTATTTCAACCATCATATTACCCTATGAACTCATACATTAGGGGGCATCTGTTATAGCCAAAATTTGTAGTTCTCCCTCTATGATGACACTTACATGTTTTGGTCGCATGATGACACTTGCACGATGACACTTCATGAACTTATTGTCGCTCACCCAATGGAAATTTGATGGATGGGATATCCACATTTGGGACTTTATTAGGATTCCCTTACCTATTTCATGGTTCATTCAATAGTTAGGAAGATGGTGAACAAGTTTGGAGACCAAAACACCTCCAAAAAACCCCTAAAATGACTTAAAATGGAATTTTTTCCCAAAAACACCCCTTGCACTTGGTCCGCTATCATTTTTTACCTTGCATATAGTTGTTTCTAGTGCTTCACTAGTGTGTAGCTTAAAAATAATCAATATATATATAATCTTGAAAACTGAGTGGTTTGGGTGGTGATGGAACCTCTTCCTTGATTGTAATTGTATCCTCCTCGACCCTATCTTTTTCGTTTTCTATAAGGGAGGGAGATGGGACCATGAATGGGACTTGGTCTATAGTAATGTTATGCTGGAAAAATTTGGACTCTCATCCCCCTTACTTGTGCCCTAGTTGTCATCTACACCTTATGCAGAGCTTGGAGGCTGGGATTATTGGAGAAGAGAAGCACGGGACTCATAATTGAATATTTCATGAGTTCTCTTGATTGATGAGGAGGTGTGTTATGTACTTTCTTCATTCAATTAATAAAAGACTTGATATTCTTACCTTTCCAAATGATTACAGTGTAATGTACTTCTCAGTTTTGATTATATGTTGATGTTTATGAGATCATTATTTTATGTTCTTTTGAATATCAATCTTTTATAAGTAGTCAAATAATTGGTTTGAGGAAGGTCTTGAAGTGGTTTTGTAGGTTTTGTGATTGGAGAGCAAGAGGAGGACTTGTAGAGAAGCTTATATCAACCTTCTATTTTAAGGTACACACCCTCCTAACCCTTGATCTTTTTCTTAATTATTATACTTTCAAAACCTTATATCTTTATCTGTAGACCTTGACATGTTGGTGGTCTCACCCCATCCATAGGAATAATTTCCCCAACAAATCTATGTTTCTAGGAATATTTATCAGAATATCTATGTATATATTACAATAAGAAAATCCTACCATAGTAATTCTTTTTATGGCTAGCTCTGAGTCTTATTCAGTCATTGATTTAATCAACTATACCATCCGAGATTAGTCTTAATTATTCTATTCAATGAATCAAATAAGATAGACCACACCCGTAGGGGTTTTTAGTTCATTCATGGGTTAAGCATGGAGTAAATATGTTGTATTTTGTTGTTAAAATGTTTATATCTTTGGATATTTTCTACTCTTAGGTTTATAAACCTTCTTAGATTTGATTCTTGGTAGGAATTCCATTTCTTGGTTTTCAATTCCAAATATGAGGAGTATCATATAAATCTTATCCAATTGATTATGGGATTCTTTTAGGGAATATAATATAATTAAGTTAATTCATGGTCTTTATGGTAAAGAAAAAATACATTTATTTACCTATAAGATATGGTTTTTTTTTTACTTGTATAGTTACACTATACTTCTATTCATATTACCAGTAATAAATTCAAGTAGTTACCTGATTACCATTAACAAATTCCTTAAGAAATGAGTAGCTAAGGTTCATATTCTTTTAAGTTCTACTTATTTCCTATTCTAAGTATGAACAATACAACATTACTACGTATACATTATACTTAATTCAGGTTCTTTCATGTTTTAGCAAATCCATTCTTAGTATTGGTAAAATAGAAATTAACAAAGAAAACAATGTATGGATTTTAATCATAGAATACAGAGGAATTCATTTATATTAAATGACAATGTGCAACTTCGACAGTTAATTAACTAAATCATGGTTTATTAACAAGATGATAACTCATCTGTAAGAAAATTTAAATAACAATATACAGTACTAAGTTTAGTCCATTAACAAGACATAAACTCGTCTGTAAATAAGGGGGTTATTGGTATTATGTTTAGAGAATCCGTGTTCAACCCAACCTTAGGACCTCAAATTCAAATAGACATATCAGAGTACACCCCGTTACCCATAACTCAAACTTAATGTGATGAACTTTTCATCTTAAAGTGCCACTAATAGTGAGGGATAGTTATTGAACAAATCCTAAAAGCTCAAATAAATTCCAGACCATGAGATCCCTAATTTCTTTCGGATCCTAAAATATCAAATAGTAGATCCTGAGAGGTCCAATAATTATTTATTTATGAGTCTGGTAGCTCAATCTTTCTAGAGCCTGGAATCTCTTCTTTCATGAGCAATTTTTTTCTTCCATTGGCATGCCTTTTATTTTCCTAGGAATTTCTTGTGAGTAATGAACTCCCCACATTGGCTAGTTGTCTCCGTAGAGATGAGTAAAAAATAAACAATTGACTTAAATAAAAATTCTATCAATTAATGGCAAGGCTTTTCATAACCATGCAATAATTTTATTAAAATTATTAAAGAATAAATTATTTCCATTATAACTTAATGTCATAAACTTTATAAATGATATTTACCACTATTTACATGTTCATATGAGTGATTTAACTTTTTAACAAGGGGTATTACAACTTAATTTTGTAAATGAACAAAATCTTCAATCCTTCCATAGAACAAATAAAATATTAATTATGTTATGTTGATATTTAAACATTGCCTTTAATTTGACATTAATCTTAATGTCACTTGCCATAATTGTAAAATTAAAAGGTTTGCCAAAATACACTTCAAATATAATTAAGTCTTTAACATGGATTGCATTTGTAAAAAAAAAGGATTCTCATCTAATGAAATTTTGTTTGGGTAAATTTTCATTTCAACCCAACCTTCTCACACTTAATTCAATTTAAATTTTGGATGCAAAGCTAAAATGGATCTATAAGAGTTTAATATGTAAATCTCTATTTTGTACTCAAATACCTAATATCTAAATTATTGTTTAATAATGATATTGTAAATTTTTTATTCACTTAATATTTTATTTTTTTGATTGAGATGCTATGTGTAAGCTTCCCTTTTATACATCATCTTATTGAAGACATAGAGTAAATATCTCAATATTCATGTATCTTTTTTTTTCCTCAAAAAAAAACTTTATTTTTATATATGAAAACAAGTTACATTCTTCAAAATCAAAACAAGGATCTTATCTCAAATCTACTCATGAGAAAAGTATTTTTATTAGGACTTCAACCCTTAAAAAAAATGATAACTCTGGAAAGTATATAATCGTGAGTATGGAAATAAAAAATTTATAAAAATATTACGTAAAGTCATGAAGTTTACATTTCAGTATCTAAATCCACCATAAAGCATATTTTGTTTGTTTCCCAAAACAATTACCTTCCACACAAGTAGACCTAATAGTTTCAGCTCCCAACATTCCCAAAATCAGAAGTAGTTCAAGGAAGGTCCCATAAAAATGATTGATCATACTCTACTATCATACTTGAATGCTCTAATATTGATAGACCTATGAATCAAATATCCATATACAACATTTTCACTACTATAACATAAAAAGATATAACATAACTTCCACTTTAAAAAAAAACTCAACTCCCCAAAATAAACAAGCATAGAAGGACAAGCTCCTTGCTCCTTTTGACTATATATATTTTACAAAATACTTTTCCTTCTTACGATTCCAATGCATCTAGACTATGGCGTAACTACCTATATCTCTACCATCATATATAAAGTTCAAACATCTTGATTACATCCCATGCATTTGGTTTATCATTCTATTATATATATGTAGTCAACATAAGATACCATTGTTCCCCATTTTTCTTTTTCTATTCCAATTTATATACATATATATATACACATCGATACAAATATACATAAATGTTCACATAATATACCTAGTAATATATATGTGAGCTTATTAGTATGCACAAAAAATTAATACGGTTCCATGTGCAATGCAGTATATCTATCATACTTTGAATGCAGTATATCTATCATACTTTGGGTCAAAGATACTTTTAGGTATATATAGAAAGGTCTAAATCAGTGATGTTTTTCCTACCATTTTTTTCTCACTAGTTTTTTTTACTGAATTCAGCATTGAATTTTTGGAACTCGAGACAACATCTCTCAAACTTGCATAGTTCATGTGCCCCGTGGTTTTTGAGATTGCTTTTCTACATTCAAATAAATGATTTGAGTTGTGGAAGAAATCACATTATCGAAAGAAAAAAACAAGTGGAATAAGCAACAAAGTTGCTTAGTACCTGCCTCCTAAGAAGAGATTGAAAATATATAGCAATAGGATAATTTTGCTATAAAAATATATGATAAAACAAATATAATTACAATTTGAAAGAAATTAAAACAAAAATGAATTAAAAAATTTCCATTTAAATACAATATAGGTTATTGCAATGTAGCATAAAACAAGCATATTCAAGCTTCCTTACATACTTCTAGTAATATTCTTGACTTATGTTATAAAAATATGCAAGTTTCTTTATAGACTTGCCTAAATAGGAAATGAGAAATAATAGCTTATAAGACTATAAATTAATATCATTGTTGTGAGAATAGTTTATTTATATTTTATTATAAATTTATAATGTTAT
>LPNX010213974.1:260859-274643 GCA_001517045.1 Pseudotsuga menziesii
AATTTTTTTGATAATTTTTAATTATATTATAAATCTAGTTATCTAACATTCTATTTGCTATAAATATTGAAATGACAAATTTTATGTGGTTTTGATACTTTTCCATTTTTCAAATAAAAAAATAATATAAAAAATTATAAAATGACATCCATACCAAATAAATGTAAGTATATCGTTTATATTTAATTAGATTTGGATGTGTAAGTGAAATATACTAGTACTAGTGACATCCATATTTAATTTGATATAAGTGATCACATAAATGGAAAAATCTAAAAACCTAGTTTCTCCGGCTCGTTAGTGTTTACTTTAGATTATTTTTTCAAAACAAGTTGAAATTTTAAAATAAAAAATCCTAAGTTAAAAATTGTTAAGATTAATGAGAAGATCAAATTATGACATAAGTTTTGATAATAAATCTAACCGACAATCAATTAATGAACTAAGTGATTGTGAAAGGATGCGAAGAGTGATTATCATGCCAGGGTTTCTGTAGATTTCTAACTTTTGAAACGCCATGAGATTCGCTTTGGAAATTTTATACTTATGGATCATCGGGTGGATGCTATCCGGTAAACAAAATGCCAAGTCAAAGCTCAATGAAATACATTATCCGCAGAATTTTGATGCGTACACAATTTTGGGATTGTCCTCATAAAGAAAATAGATGCTAAAAGAAGACTGAGAATCGGATCAACAATTTGATTAGTAGGTCGGAAGAATGTTCACAAAGAAACCCATAAGAAATCCAACTGCCGACCCATCTATTTACGAAATTAGTAGCTTAATATAGTAAAAATAACAAATTATTTAGAAAAAAATGTTCATAATGAATTTAAATCCAATAGCATCATTTAAATTTATGAACCAACATATTTAATATACACCTTATCTTCAGAGTTAACATTAATTAATTAATATTAAACTTTCAAATATTAATTAATTAACAATTTCTCAAATATGCAGGCGTTGTTAATATTAATTATTGCACAGAGAGGCGCTCTCCAGCCCAATATAGGGGAGATCCTAAATATAAAAATATTACATGTCGACCTAAAAATAAAATATCCTAGAAATTTATTTTATATTTAACAAGCCATCAATCATTTACAAATTGGCCATGTTAATGACCATTTATTTGTAGTGTTAATGACAGGTCAATTCTACGGCCCATGTAGTCATCATTTTAACATTTACCCATATTATTCCTTCGTGATCAATCATGTTCATAGCGAAGGTTTTAAACTCTAATTTAGAAACAATGTAATAAGATTTTGGACTGTATAAATTATTCAAAGTTTCTGCTCTACTTACTATAATTTGAAATTTTTTTTTTTCTCCTCTAGAAAACTATTATAGTGGGTCATTTTTGTCCCTCCCATAAGTGTCCAACACCTGGTAATTATATTATATATAATAAGTAAATTATATATAATAATATATGTATACAGGCTCAATTATCTGTTGTTTGTTTTTTCAACTATAATTTACAAACAATGTAATAACATTTCAGTTTCTTCCCTTCATATTATCCAAACCATTGAATATTGCTATTACAATTATCTATCTGAACTAGCTACTCTATGGCTTGTTGAAATTGGAATAAATGTTTATATTTGTGATGTTTTGATGATGATATATTGCAAATACATTTATTTTTTGCTGTTATGATGATGATATATTGCAAACATTAATGCATACAATTTTGAAATTTTGAAAAGGATTTTGAGCGAGATATTGATGGAAGACCGTATATTATCCTTATGATGGCAAGTAGAGAAAATTCATAGAAAATTCATTTAGTAAGATTTCTCTTCATTTACAAATAACAAGTAGAGAAAATTCATTTAGTAAGATCTCTCTTCATTTAGAATAGAAATAACTGAGAGATGTAGAAATTGTATATATTTATTGCACCTAGAAATATCAAATATGGTGTTTTATTTCTTGTAATATATAAATATAAGCAACTGAAGCTAGTAAAATAGGAGAAACTTATATTCATAAACTAGGAGAAACTTGTATTCATAAAATAGGAGAAACTTATATACATTACTTCTTAGAGGCTTGGCTTAGATAATGTTCAAGATCCCCTAATTTTTTCTTTTGTTCCAAAAATTCCTTGTCTTCCTGTACAACATCAGGATTTGCTCCTCCCCAATCACATATGTGTCACATACTTCCTTAGCTTCATGAACATTCTCCGATACACTAACTGTAGCAAAGGACTCATATATAAGATGATTTTGACCACAGAAAATCCCATCCAAAACTTTGTTGGAATGCTTTTCTTTGTGCATTTTAACATAACATATCGCCATAATAGGTAGCTACATCAAACAAGAGTTAACAGTCCATAAAAATAAAATGGAGAAAGTCGAAATGAAATAAAAAAACGATTAAAAAAAGAAAGAAAAACTAGTCTCTGCTCTCACGAAACTAAATCAGTGTTTAAACAACATTACAGTCCTGTCCTCCTAGTCCCAGGTTCAAAAGTAAATTTCAAAGTTTAAATAAAAACAAAATAAGCCTAACTGCTTATTTAGTTCATTCAAAAGAAATGTCGAGTTCCACGTAAGTGCTGAAACCCTATCTACATCTAGATGGTAGTTCCTCAAAATGGAAATCCATATTTTTAGTTGGAAGGTCGATTCGGAGAGGTCCCCTCCAGAACCCTAACCTCCCTACTTACCTGTGACTGCCAAGTTTGAATGGAATTGCATGTAGAAGTTCATCCCCAGGTGCGTTGAGCAGGGAAGAGTGCCAAGCCATGAAACACATCAACAAAACCGTGGTCAGGTAAGCTAGCAGTGAATAGATGATATCCAGAATTTTTTTCGAATCCTCTATGAGTAGTGACTGAGTTCTTACCCTGCCTCCTTGGTAGAATAGATTGGCGGGTCATCCTCTGTCTGGGGTACCTTCGCCTTCCCTTTTCATGGAAATTTTCAAACACCACCAGGAGTTTTCCTTCAATGGGCGGCGGTACCACGGAAGCACTACTCTCCTAGGCTAGGGTCAGCGGCTGGATACCCTGCTTTTAATTTCCCTGTAGTTCCTGAATGCAAAAGTAAAAAAAAAATGGGACATAGTTTAGTTCACCAGCCTAGGTATGTAAAACCCGAGCAGAACCATTTCAGATTATGGTTAGACCCTCGACCTTACCTTCGTCTTAAACCCTTGTATCAGCAGTTGGTGTCTCAGATAGGGAAGGGGGAGGCCCTCTGTAGTTTGCGCCCATATTATGCATCATAATCCTAAAGGGAAAAGAATACAGAACTCATAAGCAGAAGATAAATCCCTAGGTAAGTTAAGAGTAGCATCACAGGGAACTGAAAAAAGAAAAAAAAAAGAAAAAGGGAACAGAGGCACAACAATGGTCTAGAAACCACTTTACCCTTTGCTTTCAGGAGTCTCCATCTAACCCTGGCGGACTTGTTGTTTTGACCAGAGGGTAGGATTTTCAGAATTCGTCCTCCATGAAGTTTAGACACTATCGATTTCCTTTCGGCTCTCGACTTCCAGGGCCTATAAACCTGACCTAGCAACCAGAGTGTTCTCTACCAGGGTGGTACCTTCATCGATTCCTCAAGCCAGGTTTCAAGGTATAGGAGCCAGACAAAATCCTTCCTCTTCAAACCAGGAGTCCGAGTTCCCTAGGTCGATTGTGTCGCTAGGATGAAAGTAAAAGCATAAGTGTTTTAGGTATGTTTCACCTAACGCATTTTGGAAAATCAAACCTTTGATTTTAATCACCTACTGTTCTAGGACAGAGCTTTAGGAGAGAACCAAGGCTTTTAGATGTTCGACCTCGATGACAGTACCTTTCCTGTGCACCCTCGTCTCACGGCCCGAGGTCTGAAAAAAACTAGAACAACTGGCTCCGATGGTACCACTTGCTATAACAGATGGCAACGGGATATAATTTTTATTTTTTTATTTTTATTATTATGATGTCATTGTTGCCACATGTCAACTCAAATCCAGATACCAAATTCCAAAGTTCACATCATCTTCTATCCACCAATAAGTTGTTTACAAAATAGTTTTTTAACAAAATTAAAAAAAATATTTTACAAATCCCTAAGTTATACTTTACAAAACATATTTTAATTTTTTTGATAGAGAGCAACTAATACAAAGTCAACACTCGTCACTCCATTGATCTCTATCATCCATTTATTCATTCAAAGAATGTAAACCAAGTAAATGAATTCCGAGAGATTCAACTCAACATATATTATTTGGTTTTGGTTTTTGTTATGATAAATAATGTGATTCATGAGTTCAATAATATATACAACAAATCTAACTTCAAACTTTTATATATAGAATAATCAAACTTTTAGTCAAATATGAATCCATGGATTTAATTAGAATATCATGGTATCATATTATTAAACACTTTTGATATTTATTAGTTATTAGTTTTTTATTTTTATTTTATAATATATAAAAAAGTTTTAAAAATTATTGTAATTTTTAAGAAAAAAAAAGTAGTTATATTTACCATTTTTGTAAAAATTGTAAAGATTTATAAGAAAAAAATTAAATTTAAAAGAAAAATTATTAATCAAACTTGAGTATACATTTTGTTGAATTGCTTATTTGTATCATATATTGATTTGTCATATATATATAAAAACAATGTAACTATATATAAATAACAAATATATATAAAAAAATAATGTAACAATATTTCTTATTTGTATAAAATATATATATATATATATATATATATATAAACAATGTAACAATATTTTAGCATGGATAGATTTGATAGTATATAACCTATCAACAAGTTTTTTTAAGATATTTGTAATGGAAGATATTTTTTGAATTGTCCATTACAATGTACCTCTTTCTCTCATATTAATGATTTTGCAATTTTAATACACCACTCAAAAGTTTCCACATCATACATTACATAATTAAGAAACAAACATCAACAGCATTGACTTAAGTGGTTGGAAAATGAAGTGTCAATTTTCAAATTTTTTAGAAATTTTTTTTTTTTCTTACAAAAAGAATGTTAAGTTTAGAGATAGTGATTTGAAATGGATCATTATATAATTTGTCATTTACTTTGTTACATTTTTGGTGGAAAATTGGAGGTATTGGTTTGTAGGGCCCATTTTAGGGGTTGGTTATAGTGATTTGGATCTTTAAAACTTTTGGACACCTTACATTTATTTTTGGGATTAAAACTTTGTGAATTCCAATGGTGTGAAAGTAACCTTAGGCTAACTTCCATTACTCACACATGTAGAGCTCGTCATGTGGAATTTCAAGAAGAATCCAAAAGGCCCAAACCATAAACCTAATCAAAATCTAAGGCATGCATAACTCTAACCCTAAACAACTATCAAGACATTGTTAAATATGGGGCTCAAGGGGTTTTATTCTTATTTTATTGAGTATTGTTGCATTAGAGAGCATTGCATTGAGAGTGGGATGTTGAAGGTTTACAACTAGAATACAGAAGGTTTACAGCTAGTTCTCTGTCTCTGATTCTCTGGTTTTCTACAGAGCCGAAGCATATCTTGGACGATTGCAACGAAATTCCCATCTGTGAGGCGTGTATTAGCCCTAATAGCAAAATCGAAACCAAATGCGGTAATCGCTGCTATAGCAAATGAACAAACAGAAGAGGAGGCAGGTTAGTCTTTACCATGTAGTATGTACTACTCATAAAAGACACGCACAAAAGAGGTTCCACTTATGTGTCAGTAATGGCAAACACTATAAAAATATAATCAACGCGTCTTCTTAGCCCAAAAATTTTATGACTGGTATTGGGAAACATGATCCAGACATTATCACCGTCCATTATTTCCGGCGAACAAGTAAAGCGACTGTTTATTATTGATCACTTATGGGTGTACATAGGTCCATTGCACATATTCAACTAAAATCATATTAATTAGCATAGCCACAAAGTCATAAAATAAAATCATATCAATTAGCATAACCGCAAAGTCAAAATAAGTATACATAGGTCCATTGCACATATTCAACTAAAATCAAATTAATTAGCATAGCCACAAAGTCAATAAGTAAAGTGGTTAGTAAATGTTGATAAATACAATTAATGTACTGTTAAACAAAAGATAATGTACTGTTAAACAAAAGATAAAATATATACTGTTAAACAAAAGATAAAATATATAATATTATATTCATTATTCAGATTAGATTGTTAAAGTTAATATAAGATAAAACAAATACTATTAAATAAATAAATTAACAAAAACAAATTGTCAACCTCCTTTAATTAAAGCTTATTTAAATACTTATTGAGATGCATTTAAGAATAACAAGATACAAGCACCATGAAATGAATCAGTACACTTGTTACACTCCCGTTAATATTGTTGATATAAAATTCCTATGAAAATATTTAAAATGGAATAATGAAATTGTATGATAAATTATATAGTTAATTATGGTTTATCATATTCAAATACATCATAATTAATAAATAGTTAACTATACTTTACAATTGCATTAATAATAGAAAAGTGTGTACAACATAGCAGAGTAGATGTTGTAACTTGTCACATAACTTAAATAGTAAATTATTGTAATGTTACTGATTATAAAAAAAATTAACAATTAAAAAAATTATTTCTACTTATACAATAAAGAAGTTAAACTAAATTAAAAATAATTAAAAAATCTATGTCCAATTATAATAAAAAAAATAAAATAAAACCAACATATAATTATCTTAACTTTATATTTATCAAGTACCAAAAATTATTATTTTTTTATAAAATTTAAGGAAAAATAATTACACCCAAGAAATTGCATCAAAGTGAATGAATCATAAATCCAAGTTTAAAATCCATCAATGCTAGTAATAATTAAAGATGGGCTTTAATAATTAAATATAATTTGATTAACTAAGTGACACATCTTCAACTTATAATGATAATAAATAATATTTAATAATAATACAAATATAATTTGATTAACTAAGTGACCCATCTTCAACCTATTGTGTATGCAGAAGCATAAACTCAAATTAATTTAAAGGCAGAATAGAATAAGATAACAACAATCATACAAAGAACACAATGATATACAAGTAAAACTATTAATAGAGAAACATAAGTAGGATAATGATATCTGTGAATTTTATTCTTCAACCATGAAGAATTAAAACAGCCATATAAACTTACAACTATTTCTCACTTACATCTACCTCTACAAACTTATATGAATATATAGCATCTCTCCCATAGTAAAATTAAACTGATCAAATTAATGTTCACCCATCTATCGATATTCTATTTTAAATTGTTTTGTTTCCACCAAAGGCTGAATAACTACAGCTAAAAAAAACTGCCCATATCCAATTCCGTTTCAACAATGTATAACCTAATATGCTATCCTAATCAGCACCTCACTAGCCCAATTTTAGACTGGACTGTATCTTCAATTTGGCCATTGAAATGACAATAATTTCGAAACAAATTTGATAGTTTTTTCATAATATCTGAATTGTCGAAATTGTAATTTATAAAATCGACAAATATGTAATTTATAAACCAAATTAATCATAATGAATGATTTGTTCTTCACCCAAATCCAGACAAGACATTTGGAATGGGAAATAGGCAAATTGACTTAGAGAACAGACAGCTCCTACGGTTGTCCGCGGACTGCGAGTCCAAGATCCATATAGTTTTACGTACAACACTACTTCGTGTTTATTCTCTGTCTCAGTAGATTCCCACAAATATCTGCATTCGTGGAAAACTTGTCCCCGCAACTGAAATCCACAAATGCGGGGCATTATGACAAAAATAAAATAAAATCCACCTGGATTTTGCGTGTAGAATAAAATTGATGTTGCAAGAATGTTTTTCTTAATGTAGCTTCCACAAATGGAACTGTGGAATTAGGAATTTGGAAGGATTTCAGCTCCACCCAATACTGTATCGTAAACTCTGCACCGTTGGCCGAAGGAACCATGGAACAAGTTGGAGGAAGGTTTGTACTTTCGACTATTCAAGACAAAAGCCCAATTACGTATGCTGTTTTCCCACGCAACAGCACTTTCTTCGAAACTTCAATGCAATAAGTACGACTTATCGTCAAATGTCTTGGCCAAAACATTGATGTAAATGATTTTATATGGAGAATCCAGTGTAAACGTATTACAATTTAGATTTTTTTGGTCGGAAATTAAAGAAAACAATGTTTAGACTACTTTGACTGTATAACTATTGTAATTTTAGCTATAACTTAATTCTAAAGAATATTAGATATTAAGAATCATTTTTAATGTTAGGTTGCGCTGTGCTCTAGCTGAACCTCTTAGGAGTCCCATGAGCTAGCGAAACCTAGTGCGAGCCCGCTGAGACAATGCTTATCTATAGGTTTACGTGAGAATCCAAAAATCATCTCGTCTCAGGAGATTAGAACATATCCATAGCAACTTCGAAGGGTGAGCATCCCAAGCCAAACACATCCCCGGAGTTTCGAACATTTCCATCGAGTTTTGAACGGTGATTGCTACTTTACTGAGTTGCTTCTTCAAAGTATCTCATTATGATTGTCAAATCTTGTTATGCCGCCCGCCCTGCTCCTTTCTCATCGAACCCCACCGCCGTGAAAGTCTTCCAATGCAAATCATTTTCTTGTGAGAATAGGTCCCAAAGAATAGCAGCAGTTGCAGCACCTGCCATGCAGAATCCCTGCACTACGAGAGGACAATCCGTTTTCAAGAGCTCGAGCTCTAGGTCAGTGTTAGTGGACCGTCAATTGTACCGAGATAATCAGAGGACTGAATTGAGGTTTAGTGTTCATCAGCCGCAGAAGAATAAATATCATGATGGCCGTCATGTACAATTAGCTGATGAGTGGAAAGAAATACAAGGTTCCGACAATTGGAATGGAATGTTGAATCCACTGAATCCACTGCTTCTTTCAGAAATCATCAAATATGGGGAATTCGTGCGAGCTTGTTATGAAGCCTTTGATCTGGAGCCGGGGTCTAAACTTCATGGGTTCTGCAAATATCAAGTTACAAAATACATCTACGCTACGCCGGGCATTAACGTTCCTGACTTCATAAAAAATAAGTTGGAAGGAGATCGATCTGACTGGATTGGTTACGTTGCAGTTACAGAGGATGAGAATGAGATTAAACGACTGGGACGCAGGGACATTGTGGTAGCATTGAGAGGCACTGCTACGTGCGCAGAATGGGTGGCTAATCTCATGTACAGCTTAACTCCCGCCCGTTTAAACCCTTTAAACCCTCGAGAGGATGTGAAGGTCGAGATGGGATTCTTGGGCCTCTACACTTCAAAGGATTCGACATGCAGGTTCAACCATGGAAGTGCCAGGGAGCAGCTTCTATCTGAGATTGCGAGACTCGTCGAGAAATACAAGGGAGAGGAGCTTAGCATAACCCTGACAGGACACAGTATGGGCAGTGCATTGTCTATCTTGTGTGCTTACGATATTGCAGAGATGGATCTGAATTGTAGCAGTTATTATTCTCCTTCAAAGATACCTGTCACAGTGTATTCATTTGCAGGCCCCCGAGTGGGAAACGCAACATTCAGAGATAAATGCGTTGCGCTGGGGCTCGGGATCCTGCGTGTCGTGAACATTAACGACGTGGTGACGAAGATACCCGGCATAATACTTAACGAGAATTTTGGGCTCTGGGATCTATAAAGAGTTAGAAATTTAATTAATAATGAATTGACCCACACTTGTACTTATCTTGATGTCATAGTTGCCACTTGTCATCTGAAAACCAGATACCAAATTCCAAAGCTGACATCATTTGTAATTGGCCAATTACAACATAAATAAAAATAAATACATTTTTATTATAATTAAAAATTATTATTTATAAAATTATAAAGTTAAACATTATAAACAACATTTTAATTTTTATGTACCTTTGAACTAATAGGTGAGTCAACCCAAGTTGACTTGCAATCTACCTGCTGAGGCAGGTATAAAAATAGCGAGCTTGTGGTCATTAGCTTTCCTTTTCACAAAAAAAAATTGTCATTTCAAATGACTTATGTCATATAAATAGGTGGAAAATATATAAATAGAGTGTTTTTAGTGAGACAACCCACTATTAATTCATTGGAATGTCCAAAACAGACTTAATTCTAGATATGCTAAGTTTATGATGTATAAATAATTAAATTCTTTTTAATAATAAAAAGGATAAAGTTATTTTTTCAACTGTTATGAAAATAATTTTTTACACATTTCTTTGAAAATAGTATATATGTACCTGTAAATAACATTCTTAATAAATTTGTTTAAATAAAATAATATGTTGATCAATATTTGTTACTAAAATTATGAGTAATAAGATAATTTTTTTTAAATTTTTTTTTTTAAATGAAAACATAAATATTTTATATAATATGAATTTATATAGTTTTTAACAACATTTTTCTAATTATATAGAATTTTGAAAACTTTTAGAATCTGGATTTAGTTAAATTTATGTATGAAACTCTTTGTTTGTGGGGTGGATTGATTCGATTACTAAAATAAAAAGTAAAAGTTAGTAAGTATAAATCTTTTTATAATCAAATAATTTTTCTTCATTTTTAAAAGTCTTACTCTCAAAAAAATTCATTTAAATAGCGGTAAATTTTATTATTTATCTTATACACATTTATAAAAAACAATTAGGTTTTAAAAGCTAATGTTGAAGATTTTTTTTTTTTAAAGGAAGAAACTTTTCATAATTATGTCTATATGCATTTAGATATTATTTGATATTTTGGACTTTAAATGTATAAAAGAGATTCATTTCATGGTCTTTGTATCTTGTTATTAAGCCTATAGGCTTGTGGCTATGGTAGTGCTTAAATGCATTTTCATTCAGATTTAAATAAATAAGTTTCAGTTAAGCTCATATCACTTTTTGTTTTTTTTTATGATTATTATTATTAAATAATATTAGTTTTATGTTTATATTAATAAGTTTAATGCTTATCTTATACCATACATGGATAATTATAATGATTTGGTAATTAGTTTAATGTTTAGTTTAAAAACCAGTCATCTCCACAAAACTAAGTGGTTGGCTGAGCCTATTCACTGGCCACTTTAGGCTGAGTGTCACAAGTGTATAAGAAAGATTCATTTCAGGGTCGTCCTATCTTATTCTTAAATTCATCTTGATTAAGATTTAAGTAAGCATAAATTAAGTGGATATTAATTTTTTTATTTATTAAATAGTATTTGTCTTATATTTATATTAATTAACTTCATGTCTATGTTATCTATAAAAATATGGTAATTAGTTTGATGTTTATCTTTTGTTTAACAAGTATCCATCTCCATAAAACTAAGTGGTTGAGTTTAGTGTCCACTTTACTTGTGGTTGTGCGATTATTAATCATAGTTTATCCTTCTTTATGATGATGATGATGATGATTAATGTCCACTGAAACCAACTTTGGTCTATCAGACCTTAAGAAGGATAATACTTGGTTTACTTTAAAATGCCCTGTTTCGCTATGGATTTCATGATGGTTCGTTCTAATCTTGGCTATATTAATTTTCTTTTGTGAGCTAGTTACTACCGAGAGATACTTATGATATTCCAAGTTAGGATTAAACACCTCCTTATAGTATCATAATTTTGTCTTAACCGCTAAATTTTCCTCACACCATAATTTTTCTTTAAACTTAGAAGTAATAATATTTTTTACATTATCAATGTTCTACAAAATGTTGTTTTCATCAATGCACCAATTGTTTAACCAAGCCATCGTATCTTTACTCCAACACGGCTTGAGGTGTAGTTGGTTTTGACTTGAGTTTAAATCAACTTTAGGAAGTCTCTCATTTCCCATATTATTTATCTTATGCTTGTACATCAAGTACCTAGTCATAGCCATTCTCTTGATGGGGGAAATACCCACTTCTATGTGGAGAATAGGATAAGGCATATTGATTTTGATTTCGAGGTTATAAGTTATAAACCGCTTCTGGATTTGCTCAATATTCCTCCAAGATTCTCTACAAATGATGCACCCCCATACTTCACAACCATACAAGATAATAGGGATGACAAGAGTTTGAAAGAGGAACTTATTTTTATCCCACATGACCAGATTGGTTGATTTATCTAGTTATTTTCAAGACCAAAATAAGTTTTTTTTTCCCTCCATCAATCATTTTCTCAATGTTATAGTTCCAATTGAGCTTGTGATTAATATTAATTCCGAGATACTTGTAAGAAGTCACTTGATCTAAATTTCTATTATCATAAATAAAATTTTCATAGGTGTCTTTCATCGATTTTAGAATCATGATTTTTGTCTTGTCGGTGTTAATAGTCATACCCATGTTAGAGAAAAATATTTAGGAATTACTAATTGCTTATCGAGATCAAAAGGATGCATTGTCATAAGAATAATATCATCAGCATAAAGTAGGAGTATGATCTCTACCCCAACTAAGATTGCAGTGATGTAACCTGCTTCTTCTAAACACGTTTCTAGCTTATCAATGTAAATGCCAGAAAGGGTAGGGGAGAGGGAGAAACATTGTTTAACTCCAATATTACAATTTCTATCCGTTGTCCATTCCTCATTATTTTTAAAGTTGGAAATGACCTTTTCATATAACCTTATTGCGACAACTCTCAACTCAAAAGGAACCTTAAGCTCCCCTAGCCTATTCCACATGTTATTTCTAGGAACTATATCAAAAGCTTTTATAAAGTCCACAAAACAACAAAATAGGTCATACTTATTATTACATCATTCCTCTGGAATGATCCTAAGCGTAACGAGGTGGTTCATGGTTGAATGACTCCTTATAAAACTTACCTCGCCTTTAGCCTGCTTACCTTCCA
Source organism: Pseudotsuga menziesii (assembly GCA_001517045.1). Lineage (NCBI taxonomy): Eukaryota > Viridiplantae > Streptophyta > Pinopsida > Pinales > Pinaceae > Pseudotsuga > Pseudotsuga menziesii. Next base: position 273,725 of record LPNX010213974.1, read on the forward strand.
TTTCTAGCCATTCATTGATCTTCTTTTCTCAAATAATACCATATAACTTAGCTAAGAGAGGGCTAATCATAATAGTTTGATAATTAGAGGGGTCATTTTTATCACCACTATTGAAAATAGGAATAATGAGGCTTTGAGTCGAATGTGTAGGAAACAATTTCTTCGCGGCTAGATTAAAGAGTCTGTGGATGTGTGGGATGAGGACATGCTCTCCAATTTTTAAGATTTCCACTTGGTAGCCTTCAATGTCTTTGGATTTTCCATTTGATAAGCAGTTAACCCTAATGAGTAAAATTATTTCGTTATAAGAAGGGTTGTAAGAAGGGTTTGAATGCTATCTTTGATACCTAGGGATTCATAAAGATTTTTATGATATAATGTCAGACCTCCATTTAAATTAATTTGTTAGAAAAAACCTATATACTTATAATATAATGGGTTAAAAAGACTTCAAGTCATACAAAATATATATAGTATTGAATAATTAACTAGCTCTTAACCATTTAAAGTAAATTAAATTAACAACAACAACAACACATTATGCACAATAAATCATTTTATCTTAATTTCATACATGTAACCAAATGTTACTTATAATTACTATTTAATTTCATATTAAAAAATATATAAAATTAAAATTCTAAAAACAAATATTAATATATTTTTACTAAATTTTAATTTTAGTTTTCAAATACTCAAAAAACATTAAAAATAACCACATTTATCCTCCTATGATAACATAGATATAGAATGAAAAAAAAAATCCAAACATAAAAACAAATTCCAATAAATTATAAATTATATTTATTGAGCATCATATTAAAATTAAAATTTTTAATAACATCACACATTATACTTGTTAAGACTATAAAAATAACTAAAATTCAAAATGTTTATAATCATCATACATGTTAATACT
>LPNX010213974.1:276080-287357 GCA_001517045.1 Pseudotsuga menziesii
TAAGGTTTATCTCTTTTTTTTAATAATGTTGTTTTCCTCTTCTAATATCATTACCAGTATCATCACCATTAAAACAATTTAATCACTATTTTATCTTCGAATAAGTGAAGAAGTGTTCGGTTTGCATACATGAAAGACTACCTCCAGTGATGGAAATGGAACAGTCGTGAAAGATTCTGAAAACCTTTTCAAGGAGCAGTTCCATCGCGTAGAATATTCGGGTAGGTCATAAGCCCTAGCCTGCTTTAAGTGAAAGGGGACCGGCTCTGTGCCTGCACTCCACCATGCTTTTTATTTTTTTGGGATTTCCTAATACTATAGTAGTTGCATTGATTTTAGAGTTTATCTTTTAGTATTATTGTTATTAAAATAATTTAATATTATTTTATATATTTTTAAATTTCTTATTTTAATATTATTTTAGTATTATTTTCAGTAATTTAATATTATTTTATTTATTCTTAAATTTATTGTTATTTTTGTTTTATAAAATTATGCAATATAAGTATATTAAATTATGGTTTTTCTAATTTCTTCTAATTGGTAGATGAAATTAAACTAGATGGTAACTAGTTTTTATATTTTATTTTAAAATTGTATTTAATTATTAAATCAAATTAAATTTGATAGATTGTTTTATTTTTTTATGTAAGCGTTTTTATAGACTATGTTTCTTAATAGAAATTTTAAGTTTATTAAGTTCCTTAGCTAAGAAATTTACTTAGCTGATTCTCACTCTCTCTTATTAAAGCACTTTTCATTTTTGTTTTGTTTTTCTTCATCAATTGATTTTTAATTGAAGTAGCCACCAAACATAATTACATTGGAAGGAGATTGAATGTCGAGAGTGAGGCCACCAAAACTGAGGTGATATATTTAAAATACAATAAAACCCTAGATAACTGCATAAGTTTTGAAAAACACTTATCACTCACTTTTTTAGTCATGATTAAGTTATAATTATATAAAGTTATAATTATATATTATTTTTAATGAAGTGACAGATTTAATTAAATTGAAAAGCATATGTTCTTACCATTACCATTTTGGGCTAGTAAATTTAATCTTGTGTTAGTCAATGAGGAATATACATATCAGTTTCTCACTCGCAGTTACATATAAATTTAATAGTATTTTGCTCATAGTATTAGAAAAAGTCAATCTATTAGAAAAAGTTAAATGGTTAAAACTAATAATTAATAATAATTGTTGGAATCCATCTTGTATTCTTGGTTGTGGATGGGTCATTTTTTCCGGCCACGTATTAAGTGTGTTGGTGAATGGATTTGGGTGGTGAATGGATTTGGGTGTTAGATGGATTTATGTGTTTTGAAAAATAATTGTTGTATAGGTACTGTATATTTATTATTATTTTTTGAATTTTTTTTATAAATATAAAAATATTTAACAATAAATTTTGAGATATCTTATATATAATTTAGTTAAAATACTTAATTTATTGAGATATCTTATATATAATTTAGTTAAAATACTTAAATCTTGCACTAGGCATAAATATGTTTTCCATAATACTTTAAGAATGAGTACAATTTTGGCCAAGCCTAGTAGGTTAGGAGACGCTCAAGACATAAAACAGAAAGTTATGTTTTGGCCTATTTAAAATATCTGTTAGAAAAACTTAATAAATATTTGTTAGAAAAACTTAATAGCATTTTGTTATAATATTATTAGTATTTGTTTTTACCCCTACAGGTTTACGTGTAAATCCTACAGTTTATTTAATTAATAAATTTTATGGAGGGGAAATACCAAGGTCGATATTAGTAGGTCAGATGCTTTGCTTGCTTTCCTCTAGACGCAGGACCAGTTAGAGATCGGGATGATAATATTTTTTTTTTTAAATTGTAGATTTAGTATAGTTTATTTAATAACGAAATTTTATAAAGAGAGAAATACTAAAGTCAACCAGTTAGAAATCGATATCCGGATTATGGTGCTGGAGAGGAAGATTCTGTCTTAATATTAATCTGATAAAGTCAACCAGTTAGAAATCGATATCCGGATTATGGTGCTGGAGAGGAAGATTCTGTCTTAATATTAATCTGAAATAAGTAGATAATTTTTATATTGTATTTTGTGATGGAATTTTTCTCATAATAATTAAAGTTGAAATACTTTGGAATCTTAGTTAATAATTTAAAGTTCTTGAATTAGTTTAGACCTTTACACACTTTTGATTGGAAAGTTGATTGTGATCGGTCCCAGTTGGATATGAAAGAAGCGTGTGGAGTTCTGGATTTCAAGGCAAGGCAAGGTCTGCTGTGTGATTATCCGAGTTTCGGGCTCAATTTTCCACTATAAACCGTAGAGAATGAAAAACAGTGTTTTTTCCATTACAAAGGGTATGATTCTATTCCATGTTTTGTTTTTCTAGTTTTATGCATCTAATTGTGTCTTAATTATTGTTCAATATCTTAGTTTTCACATTTCTGGTGTGTATGTAGTGATTAATGTATTATTTATTAGATTACTTTATATTTTATATTTGATTTCTGGTAAATATATATTTACATTCACATTCAAATTTTAACAACTAATTCAAATTTAAATTCTGACAACTAAAACTTCTATATAATAGAATGATTTCAGCTTAAATTTATTCGAAAAAATTATTAGTTTGATTTCAGCTTAAATTTATTCGAAAAAATTATTAGTTTTATAGTTATAGTAATTTCTTCAAGTCCTTAAATTTATTAGAAAACATTAACCATTTTGTTATGGCAGTATTTTGTTTAAATGTTTTTTCTTAACTAATTGAAACAAAACATTAACCATTTTGTTATGGCAGTATTTTGTTTAAATGTTTTTTCTTAACTAATTGAAACATTTGATCAATAAACTATTTAAACTTTTTTTATTAGTTTATTCAAAATGTAAAAATATTATTAATATTATTAGTTTATTTTTTAATATTGATTTAAAGTTTATGGCAGTATTTTGTTTAAATGTTTTTTCTTAACTAATTGAAACATTTGATCAATAAACTATTTAAACTTTTTTTATTAGTTTATTCAAAATGTAAAAATATTATTAATATTATTAGTTTATTTTTTAATATTGATTTAAAGTAAGTAATTAATTTTTTGTATTCTATTTTGTATAGAATGTTATGAAAAAGAGATGTAATTTTTTTCATAATAATTGTATTTCTTTTGGTAAATAATTTTGGGTGTTTTTATATTGTATTTTGTACGGAATTTTATTAAAAATGAGATTGTAATTTTTCTTATGATAATTGTATGTAAATAATTTTGAGTGTTTTCATATTATTAAAGTTGAAATACTTGAGCGTTTTAGTTAATATTTTAAAATTTTGAATTTAGTTTAGAGCTTGCTCTAGCTCAGATTAGAGCTTGCATTGGAGCAGTTGTTGCACACTTTTGATGGCAGAGTTAATCGGTCCCAGCTGGATATGAAAGAAGCGAAGCTCAGTTTTCCAAGGCAAGTTCAGGCTCGGTTTTCCACTTTAAACCGCAGACGAGAAAAGGCAGTGGTGTTTGCATTACAAAGGGTATGATTTTACTCCATGCTTTTCTAGTTTTTTTTATCTAACTACCTCTTGCTTGTACTCCATGCTTTTCTAGTTTTGTATATCTTTCAATATCATAGTGTGTTTGCACTAATTAATCGGCAGGTTACTTCATATTTCAAAATTTGTTATTTGGATTTAAATTCAAATTTCTAGTAACTTCTATATAGTAGGATTATTGTTTTAGAATTATGATTCAGCCTAACTTTATTAGTTTTGTAATGATAATAATTTTTTTAATTCTTTGAATTTATTAAAAAAAATTAATTATTTTGTTTAAATGTTTTTGCTTGTGGTGACTGTATAAATGAACCAATAAATGTGTTTGTTTTAGGTGGTCACCAATTAGGAGTAGTAATTGATAAGATTGATTGCTAGACAACATCTTTCAGGGGCGAGGCGGGGACGATAACAGTTAACATAGAGTTTTAGGTGCAGCGCTACTACGGACGGAGCGAAATAGACCCAAGAGAGATAAATTTAATCGTATGTTACCCACAGGTTTGTGCGATTCAGTAAGGTATGGTCCCAATTGTTGTTATTCAGTAAGGGATACAGAGTTGTTGTTCAGTTTAATCCGCATTCAGTCCCCATTCTGATAGCCGCAACAGCCCTGTATGTGCGTCCCCCGCCCACTAGACTGGACCAATCCCAGGATGCCGAACTTGAGACAGACATGCATGATTTGTTACGACTGGTAATGGCTTACTGCTACGGAACACAGAAACATTTTCTCAACTAAGCATTTGATCAATAAACCATTTAAAACCTTTCTTCAATTAAACTCTAAACATATTATTATTATTAAGAGAGTGGATATTTATTTCCAAAATAATAATGAATTAAAACATGACCAATATTAACGAATTAAAAAATAGAGATTTCGAGTTTGTGGGCATTGTTGGTGTAAACAAATTGGGATTTTGGCTCCATAGGCATAGACGAGAGATTAAAAACGATTGGTCAGTGTGAATGAAGAGATGTGACCGAGTTAATGGAGGGGGCAGAAAGATCACAAGTGACGGACGTGGATTTGGCGATCAAATATGGTGTGTGTAACTCAATGGCCTTTTCCCTTGTCAGAGCTTAGTTCCCAAGTTAATGAAATATTTCAATTTTTTATGAAATATTTCAATTTTTTATGAAATATTTCAATTTTTGTTCAAGATTAAGGAAATCTGGGAGAGATCTGCTTCTTCTCCATGGCAGTGGAATGAAATCGTCTGCAACACTACCTATTGAGTCATATAAATCAATCTCCAAAGACGTGGACTAAGTGGCCATGTTACTTTTTATGCCATTTGATGGTAAGAACTTTGAAGGGTATTCAATTGGGTTACAATTCTCTCTATGGGATTTACAATAATCTCCATATGGGATTTACAATAATCTCAGTCAACTGGAAACATTGAACCTTACATACAATTCACTAGGGGAACGTTGCCTGATTTTTCGGCACTCGACTCCCTGCAAACTCTGCACTTGTCGGAGAACAATTTTTATGGTAAGTTCACTATTTCTGTCGCAAATCTGACTCGATTCTATGCCTTGAACCTAAACGATAATCCTCTAAATCATAGGCTAACACCCACATAGATATTTTGGTTCCAATTGTCAATAAACCTTGCTGGAATTACACTGCCCTGCGGGCCTCTCACGAAAATATACCTTGCTTGAGATACACTTAACGGTCCTATTCCTGCATTATTGGGATCCATACAAGTCCTCAATTCTCTGAACCTCTTCAAAAATCAGCTGAGTAGTCAGAATCCAAACAACCTTTCTCCATTGAAGCTCATTCTGCTTGGCAATTAGTTGACAGGGCGGGAAGGAAACACTGAGCTATAGCGAAACTGATTAAAACACTGCCAAAATGTCCACATGGCGAGATCATGATTTCTGAGAATCTGCATGTTCCACAAAGTTACACTTCATCCACCTGTTATTTATGGATTTGAAATTATTTTAGCCAATCAAAGCATCAATTTTTTTTTCTTTTTAATTAGTTTATAATATTAAAATGTATTTTTTAGTGCAGATTTCTTTTAAATGCAAACTTATATGAATATGCTTGATAATAATATTTAGTTTGTTCTGCTGAAAAATATGATATTTAGTTTTTTAATATATATATATAGTAATTGTACTTTATTTATTTATACGAATCTTTATAATAATATTTAAATTGTCTATTTTTTTCATAATTGTAAATTTAGTTTAGCTATATTTTTTAATTTATTTTCTATCTATTTTAACTTTGTACATTTTTTATATTTATATTGAATATTTTGAAATTTTCATAATTTTTTATTACTAATGAAAAAATGACCACTTAAAATTTGTTTGAGCACATAATTTTGTTTTGGGTAGAATTTTATGACATGTGAGATGTAAATTTTCTAATTTTCTAGTAATTAGTACTATGATGTATTTATTTTCATTTTTATATTGGTTAATAATTTTGATTTTTCTTTCTTTCTTGATGTTGAAATAATTTGAATTTTCTAATTTTCTAGTAATTAGTACTATGATGTATTTATTTTCATTTTTATATTGGTTAATAATTTTGATTTTTCTTTCTTTCTTGATGTTGAAATAATTTGAAGTTTCAATTAATAATTGAAAGTTTTCTCCTTCTAGGTGTTGAAATAGTTTAAAGTTTTGTTACATTATAAATTGCTATGTTGTTTACATTTAATGAGGATAGATTGTATTTTCAATGTATTCTGGTGGTTAATGCTATTTTTGTTATATATATATATAATTGGAATATTTAAGTGTGAATAAGATTGTAGAAAGCATTTTTGTGAATAATAAATTGTATACATTTTTTATGCTATTTGCATTAGTATGTTGACCATAGGGTTTCTATTGAAAGTCTTGTGTAGAGTGTTTTCAAAGGACCATTTTAGGAAATTGCCTGGAAACAATTTTCCAACTCGGTATCTTGACACATGTGCCTTTGTTGTAGCTGGAAACTAGGATGCCATTGCGCTAGTAATAGGTGGAGGGAGGTAACTCCCTGAGAAGCCCTCCTAGTACGCCCCAAGCTGGGTGGTCGACCATGTATACAGAAGGTTTTTAAAGTGGTCTAACGAGGGACCCCCCTTTGTCAACACTCTATCCATGCATCCTAGGAGTTAGGATCTCTTTCCTTGGAATTTATAACTTTAGCCCCTATCACACTTTACTTTTCTAAACATTAGTTACTTTAGCCACTATACCATTCATCTTGTATAACTTGTAACTACTAAATTTTAGAACATAACAGTTATAAATCCTATAGATTTTAACATTTATAAGTCACAAAACCTTGTGAATTATATATCACAAAAATCAAATTATCTTAACTACTTTAAACCCTAATCTCTCTAAAATGACAAACCCCAAATCTTCATCCCTCTCTAAAACCCTAACCCCAATTCTGTTGTTTATTGCGTAAACTCCTAACCTCTCTCTCTCTCTCTCTCTCTCTAAGCCACTAACTCTTAAACCACGAAATCCTAGCATTTAGAAGTCACAAAACCTATTAAAATTATATAACACAAAAATCAAATTATCTTAACTACTTTAACCTTGAATCTCTCTTATCTCTCTCTAAACCGTTAAACCCCACTCTCTCTTTTCCTCCGTAAACTCTAATCTCTCTCTCTCTCTCTAAACCACTAACCACCAATATTTCTCTTTCTATTTCTGTCTCTTTAATCCCATAACTCCCAATCTTTCTCTCTTTAAACCCCTAACTTGTAATCTCTCTCTCTCTCTCTCTAAATCCCCCCCTCTCTCTCTTAAAACCCATAACCCCCCAAATATTTATTTTATATTTCTCCCTCTCCGAACCTATAAACCCCAATCTCTCTCTCTAAACTCCTAACCTCCATACTCTCTCTCTAAACCTATGAACCCCACTCTCTCTATCTCTAAACCTCTAACCCACACACTCTCTCTCTAAAACACTAAATCACAATCTCTTTCTATAGATAAACACCTAATCCCCAATATGTCTCTCCCTTTTGGAACCCTAGCCACCAATATTACTCTCCCTCTCTCCCCCTCTCTCTCTCTCTCTCAACCCTTAGCCACCAATTTCTCTCCCTTTATATCTCTCTTTTTAAACCCCTAAACCTCAATATCTCTCCATAAACCCTTAACCCTAAACTCCAACCTCTCTTTCTAATCCACTAACCTCCAATATCTCTCTCTCTCTCTTTATAGCCCTCTCTTTTTGTCGTTTACTGCGTAAACTCCTAACCTCTCTCTCTCTCTCTCTCTCTAAAACACTAAATACTATCATTTAGAAGTCACAAAACCTATTAAAATTATATAACACAAAAATCAAATTATCTTAACTACTTTAACCTTGAATCTCTCTTATCTCTCTCTAAACCGTTAAACCCCACTCTCTCTTTTCCTCCATAAACTCCAATCTCTCTCTCTCTCTCTAAACCACTAACCACCAATATTTCTCTTTCTATTTCTGTCTCTTTAATCCCATAACTCCCAATATTTCTCTCTTTAAACCCCTAACTTGTAATCTCTCTCTCTCTCTCTCTCTCTCTCTCTCTCTCTCTCTCTAAACCCCCCTCTCTCTCTATTAAAACCCATAACCCCCCAAATATTTATTTTATATTTCTCCCTCTCCAAACCTATAAACCCCAATCTCTCTCTCTAAACTCCTAACCTCCATACTCTTTCTCTAAACCTATGAACCCCACTCTCTCTATCTCTAAACCTCTAACCCACACTCTCTCTCTCTAAAACACTAAATCACAATCTCTTTCTATAGATAAACACCTAATCCGCAATATGTCTCTCCCTTTTGGAACCCTAGACACCAATATTACTCTCCCTCTCTCCCCCTCTCTCTCTCTCTCTCTCAACCCTTAGCCACCAATTTCTCTCCCTTTATATCTCTCTTTTTAAACCCCTAAACCTCAATATCTCTCCATAAACCCTTAACCCTAAAATCCAATCTCACTTTCTAATCCACTAACCTCCAATATCTCTCTTTATAGCTCTCTCTCTCTTTATAGCCCTCTCTCTTTGTCTCTCTCTAAACCCCTACACCCCAATCTCTCTCTCTCTCTCTCTCTCTCTCTCTAAAACCATACCCTCTAATATATCTCTCTTTATCTCTCTCTAAACACCTAACCCCAAATATCTCTCTTTCTAAACACCTAAAACACTATATTTCTCTCTCTAAACCCCTAATCCACAATCACTCTTTCTCTCTCTAAACCCATGCCCCAATATATCTCTCTCTCTAAACCCCTAACTTCACATTTCCTTGTCTCCCTCTCTCACTCTCTCTAAACCCCTAACACCCAATCTCTCCCTCCCTCCCTCCATCTCTTTGTAATCCCCTAACTCCCAATCTATATCGATTTCTCTCTAAATGCCTAAATCTCTCTCTCTCTCTCTCTCTCTCTCTCTCTCTAAATCCCTAACCTCACATTTCCTTATCTCCCTCTCTCCCTATCTATAAGCCCATTTAAACAAAATCTCTCTTTTCCTCCATCTCTCTCACTAAACTCCTAACCCCAAATCTATATATCTTTCTCTCTAGACTACTAACATACAATCTCTCTCTAAATTGCTAACCCCCAATCTCTGTGTTTCTATTTCTCTCTCTCTCTAAACCCCTGACCCTCAATCTCTCTCTCTCTCTAAACACCTAATCACTGATATCTTTCTCTATCTCTCTAATCTCCTAACCCCCAATTTTCCTTTCTTTCTTTGTATACCCATAACACCCAATCTCTCTCTCTCTCTAAACCCCAAACCTACAATCTCTCTCTCTCTTAGACCACTATTTCTATCAACACATAACAACCAATCTCTCTCTAAACCCCTAACCACCAATGTCTCTCTCTGCAAATGCCTAATATTAAATATCTCTCTCTCTACATATTTCTCTCCCTCACTCTCTCTAGGTCCACCCCCAAACCCTAATCTATGCTTTTCTATTTCTCTCTGTCTAAAATCCTAACCCCAAATCTCTCTCTCTCTCTCTCTCTCTCTCTCTCTCTCTCTATTTATCTACATATCTGTATATTTATCTATCTAAGCAAATCACCCCTAATATCTCTATTTATCTATCTGTCTATCTATATTAACCCCCAAACCATAACACACAATATATCCCTCTCTCTAAACCCCTAACCTCTAATATTTCTCTCTAAGCCCCTAACCCCAATTATCTCTCTCTAAACCCCTAGCATACAATCTCTCTCGATCTCTCTAAACCCCTAGCTCTCTCTCTCTCTCTCTCTCTCTCTCTCTCTCTCTCTCTCTCTAATCCCTTAACCTTCAATCTCTCTTTCTCTCGCGCTCTAAAACCCTAACCCATAATCTATCTCTCTCTCGTAAAACTCCTAACCCATAATCTATCTTCTCTATGCCCCTAACTTGTAATCTCTCTCTCTCTAAATATCTATCTAAGCCCCTAAACCATAATCCTTATCCCTCTAAAAACACCTAACCCATAAACTCTCTCTCTAAACCTCTAACCCTAATATCCCTCTCTGTAAACCTCTAACCCTAATCTCCCTCTCGGCGTCTTTAAAGACCTAACCAAAAATATTTCTCTTTCTAATTCTCTATGTTTGAACCCCTATCCCCTATTCACTCTCTCTCTCTCTTGTTAAAAATGCAACCTCCAATATCTCCCTCTCTCTTAATAAATATAAACCCCTAACCAGTAGTCTCTATCTCTCTAAACCCTTAAACCTACTCTCTTTGTTTCTATCTATCTCTCTATCTAAACACATAATGTGTTTAATATCTCTCTTTCTAAACCTGTGAGGTCTAATACTCCCCTCTCTCTCTAAAACCCCATTCCCTAATATCTGTATAAAACCATAACCCATATTCTCTCGATAAGCACCTAACCCCCAATATTTTTCTCTCTCTATATAAACACCTAAGCCTAACCTATGTAGGTCTCTAAAACACTAATCTTATCTCTCTATAAACCTCTAACCTTCAATCTCTCTCCCTCTCTCTCTAAACTACTCACCCAAATATCTTTATCCCTCCCTCTAGGACCCTAATCCCCAATATCTCTCCCTCCTCTCTCTTTGAACCCCTAACCCACTATCTCTCGCATTCTCTCTCGCTATAAACCCCTAACCCCAATCTCAGTTCTTGTCTCTCTCTAAACCCTTAACCATTGATATCTCTTTATCTTTCTCTCCCTATCTCTCTCTATATATATCTTAACACCTAAACCATAAAACCCAATCTATCCCTCTCTAAAACCCTAATGACCAATATCTCTCTAAAACCCTAACCTTCAATCTCTCTCTCTTTCTAAACCCCTAACTTTCAATCTATTTCTCTCTCTCTCTCTCTCTCTCTCTCTCTCTCTCTCTAAATATCTATATGAGCCCCAAACCCATAATGTCTACACCACTCAAAATCCCTAACCCATAATCTCTCTCTCTCTCTCTCTAAACCTCTAACCCCCAATCTCTCTCTCTCCATGTCTTCAAACACCTAATTGAAAATATCTCTTTCTATTTATCTCTCTCTCTGAACCCCTATCCCCCATTCACTCTCTCTCTCCCTAAACACCTAACCTCCAATCTCTTTATCTCTCAATTAATATAAACCCTTAACTGGTAGTCTCTTTCTCTCTCTCTCTCTCTCCAACCTACTCCCTTTATTTCTATTTATCTCTCACTCTAAACACCTAATGCATATCTTTCTCTTTCTAAACCCTTAAG
>LPNX010213974.1:310203-323587 GCA_001517045.1 Pseudotsuga menziesii
TCTGTAAACCCCTAAGCCTCAATCAATCTCTATGTCTCTAAATTCTTAACCTATTTCTCTAAATCCCTAAACCCCAATCTCTCTCCAAATCCCTAACCATAATCTCTCTCTATATATAAACATCTAATCCTGAATATGTCTCTCACTTTTGCAACCGCTAACCACCAATATTACTCTCTCTCTCTCTCTCTCTCTCTCTCTCTCTCTCTAAATCTCTAACCCTGAATCTCTGTCTTTCTCTTTATAAAACCCTAACCTATAATCCTCATCTCTCTCTCTCTCTCTCTCTCTCTCTTAACCCCTAACTACCTATATCTCTTTTTCTCTCTCTCTAAACCTGTAACCCCCAGTCATTCTCTCTCTCTCTCTCTCTCTTTAAACACCTGACCTCCAACCTATGCATTTTAGTTATCTCTCCCTCTAAGCCCCAAATCATAATCCTTGTTTCTCTCTCTGTCTCTCCAAACCACTAATCCCAAATACATCTCTCTCTCTCTCTCTAAACTTGTATTCCCATATCTATCTCTTTCTCTAAACCCCTAAGCCCCAACCCTCTACTATCTCTCTCAACCCCTAAACCCAATATCACATTTGTATCTCTAAACTCCTAACATGTTTTTTTCTCTCTCCCTCTATAAAGCCCTAACCCTAACCTCTCTCTCCCTCTAAACTCATAACTTTGAATCTCTCTCTCTCTAAACTCCTAGTTCTTGTTATGTATTAATATTTCTCTCTCTAAACCCCTAAGCCCTAATATATCTATCTCTCTCTAGACTTATAGGATTGAATCTCTCTCTATATATATCTCACTCTCTCACACAAAGGCCCTAACCCCCAATATATATATCTCTCTCCCTCCCGCTCTCCCTAAACCCTTAGCTCTCTCTCTCTCTCCCCTCCTAAACCATTATATATATCTCTCTCTCTATCTCTCTCTCACTCTCTCTCTCTCACACACAAAACCCCTAACCCCCAATATCCTCCTTCTCTCTTAACTGGTAACCCAAAAATCCTCTCTCTTTCTATCTGTCTGATCTCTCTCTCTCTCTCTCTAAACTCGCACCCATTGTCCTTGCCACTCTCTCTCTTTATCTCTATAAACCCCTAACCTCCAATCTTTTTTCTCTATAACCCCCAATCTCTCTCTTTTCAAATCCCTAACCTCAAATCTATCTCCATCTCTCTCTCTCTCTCTCTCTCTCTCTCTATTTATCTATTTATTTATATATTTATCTATCTAGAACCCTAATCTTGAATCTATGTCAATATATCTAAACCTCTATGCCTTAAACAAAAATATATCTCTCTCTCAACAATTAGCATCCAATGTTTGTCCCTCTCTAAACCCTTAACCCCCAATCTCTCTCACTATCTCAACCTCTAGTGTCTCAAATCTCTCTCTCTCTAAACACCTAACCCTTAACCTCTATATATGTATCTCTAAAAACCTAACCTCCATTATCTTTCTCTTTATAAACCCCTAAACCCAATTATCTTTATTTCTATTTCTCTCTCCATTAACCCCTAAACCTCAATCTCTCTCTATCTCTAAAATATTAACCTATTTCTCTAAACCTCTAACCCTATTGCTCTCTCTAAGCCCCTAAACAATAGTCTCTCTCTCTCTCTCTCTATAAACATCTAGTCTTGAATCTGTCCCTCCCTTTTTGAAACCCCAACAATCACTATTACTCTCTCTCTGTCTCCTAATATCTAACCCTGAATCTCTCTCTCTCTCTTTAAAAAACCTAACCTCCAGTTTCTCTCTCTCTCTCTCTCTAAACTCGTAACCATCAATTTCTCTCCCTTTATGTCTCTCTCTCTAAACCCCTAACCCCCAATCTCTCTCAATAAACCCCTAACCTCCTCTTTGTCTCTCTTTCATTTCCTAACCCTTAATCTCTCTATATATATCTCTCTTTCCTCTCTCTCTAAATCCCTAAATCAAAATATCTCTCTCTAAACCCCTAACCCTAAATACCTCTCCTTTTATTTACATCCCTCTCTAAACCACAAACCCCCCATATCTCTCTCTAAACCCCTAATCTCCAATCTCTCTCTTTTTCTCTCTCTAAACCCCTAACACCCAATCTCTATCTCTATCTGAACCCCTAACCCTGAATCTCTCTCTCTCCAAACCCATAACCCCCTATAGCTTTCTCTCTAACCCCTAACCCACAATCCTTCCTTCTCTCTCTAAACCATGACCCCAATATATCTCTCTCTTCTAAACCCCTAACCTTACATTTCCATGTCCCCCTCTCTCCCTCTCTCTAAACCCTTAACACCTAATCTCTCTTTCCCTCTCTCTCTCTCTAAAACCTTGACCCCCAATCTACATCTATTTCTCTCCAAACGAATAACATCCAATTTCTCTCTCTCTCTCTCTCTATTCCCATAAGACCCACTTTTTTCTCTCTCTTTCACTCTCTCTCTCTCTCTAAACCCCTAACCTTGAATCTCTCTATATCTATATATATCTCTCTAAATACCTAACCTTCAATCTCTCTCTCTCTCTCTCTCTCTCTCTCACTCTCTCTCCCTCTCTCTTTCTCTATAAACCCCTAACCATGTATCTCTCTCTTTCACTTTATGACTCTATCTAGACCCCTAACCCCCAATTTCACTCTATATCTTTCTATATCTATCTACCTATCTATCTATTTATTTATATAAACACCTAATCCCCAATCACGCCCTAATCTCTCTCTCTCTCTCTCTCTCTCTCTCTCTCTCTCTCTCTCTCTCTCTCTCTCTCTCTTTACCTATTTATCTTAACCCCTAACACTTAAAACACAATCTATCCTTTTATCTAAATCCCTAACTTCTAATAT
This sequence comes from Pseudotsuga menziesii, assembly GCA_001517045.1. Lineage (NCBI taxonomy): Eukaryota > Viridiplantae > Streptophyta > Pinopsida > Pinales > Pinaceae > Pseudotsuga > Pseudotsuga menziesii. The sequence goes on from LPNX010213974.1 coordinate 313,038, forward strand.
CTCTCTCTAAACCCCTAACCCTAGGTATCTCTTTATTCCCTTAACCTTCAATCTCTCTCTCCCTCTCAAAACCCTCAACCCATACTCTATGTCTCTCAAAACTCCAAACCCATAATCTCTCTCTTTAAACCCAATTTCACTCTCTCTCTTTCTATATTTATCTACCTATCTATCTATTTATTTATATAAACACCTAAGGCCGAATCTCTCTCTATCTCTATCTATTTATCTATTTATCTTAACCCAGGTATCTCTATCCTTCTATCTCTCTAAAACCCTAACCCTGAATTTATCTATCCCTCTCTCTCTCTCCAAATCCCTAACCCTGAATTTGTCTATCCATCTCTCTCTCTAAAACCCTGACCCCAAATTTGTCTATCCCTCTCTTTCTCTCTAAAAACCTAACCCTAAATTTGTCTATCCCTATCTCTCTTTATAAAACCCTAATCCTAAATTTGTCTATCCTTCTCTCTCTCTCTAAGCCCCTAGTCCCCATTATCTCTCTCTAAGGCCCTAGTCCCCAATATCTCTCTCTAAGGCCCTAGTCCCCAACATGTCTCTCGTCCTCTATATCTAAAACACAAACCCACAATCTCTCTTTATCTCCCTCTAAACCATTAACCCCCAATCTGTCTTTCTCTCTCTCTCTCTCTTGTTCTTTTCCTCTCTATAAACAACTAACCTCCTATAAATTTGTTTCTCTCTCTATGTGTCTAAACCCATAATCCCCATAACCTCCAACCTCTCCCTCTCTCTCTCTAAACTCACCCTGATATCTCTATCCCTCTCTCTCTCTCTCTAAAACCATAACCCCAAATTTATCTATCCCTATGTCTCTTTCTAAAGCCCTAACCCTGAATTTTTCTACCCATCTCTCTCTTTAAAAACCTGACCGATAATTTTTCTATCCCTCTCTCTCTAAAATCCTAACCCTAAATTTGTATATCCCTCTCTCTCTCTATAAAATCCTAACCCTAAATTTGTCTCTCTCTGAGCCCTACTCCCCAATATCTCTCTCTAAGACCCTAGTCCCCAATATATCTCTCTAATCCCCTAGTCCCCAATTGCTCTCTCTCCTCTCTATCTAAACCCTTAACCCACTATCTCTCTTTCTCTCTCTCTAAACCCATAAACCCTATTCTCTCTCAATCTTTTCCTCTCTAAAAACCGCTAACCTCCTATAACTCTATTTCTCTCTCTCTCATATCTAAACCTGTAATCCCCAACCATTTTATCTCTCTCTCTCTCTCTCCCCCTCTCTCTAAACCCCTATTCCCATATCTATCTCTTTCTCTAAACCCCTAATAGTCTCTCTCTCTCTCTCTCTAAACCCACAACTTTGAATATCTCTCTCTCTCTCTCTAAACCCATGATTCCCATTATCTGTTTCAATTTCTCTCTGTAAACCCCTAACCTCCAATCTCTCTCCATCTCTCTCTCTCTCTCTCTACATATATATTTACCTATATAGAAACCTAATACTCAATCTTTGTTTATATATCTAAATTTATATCGATTAAACACAAATATCTCTCTCTCAACCACTAACCTCCAAACTTTCTCTCACTCTCTCTAAACCCTTAAACCCCAATCTCTATTTTTATGTATATATATCTCTCTCTAAACATTTCAACCCTAATCTCTATTTGTATGTGTATCTCTCTCTCTCTCTAATCCTGTAGTGCCACATTTCTCTATCTCTCTCTTGAAACCCCTAACCATTAACCTCTCTAGATGTATATGTAAACACTTAACCTCCATTCTCTCTCTTTGTTTAAACCCCTAACCATGATTCTCTCTATTTGTATTTCTCTCTCTATAAACCCCTAAGCCTCAATCTCTTTCTCTAAGACCTTAACCTATTTCTCTAAATCTCTACCCCCCCCCCTCTCTCTAAGCAAATAATCTTGAACTTGTCTCTCCCTTTTGGAAACCCTAACCACCTGTTACGGAGAGAAATTCCTATGGCTTGGGGTACCACAACAGACAGCTTTGACTCCAGAAATCAATCTTTCCCAATATGCAATAGAAATAAAATGTCTAACACTAAAGGATAAGAACTCATACCTTATTCTGGACGGTTGAAGTAGATCCCCGTTGAGCTTTCCAATCTTCAGCTTGAATTGATATAATACTTCCTCAACAACAAGTAAACAATACAAGCATACTATATATCATGGTGTTAGATCTATTCTAGCATATATAATCAATAATGTAAAAGCATTTGACATATTCCAATGGATACAATATTCAATCAAATACACATCATTGGACAGGAAAAGAATTTCTTATTAATATAAATCAGAGATTACAAGATAGATACAACCTCTAACGGCATGTCTGCGAACCGAAGAAACTGAATCCCCCACTTGGGCCTCCACCACCTCAATCCTCCATCTCACGATAGCAAGCTCACTAGAAAAAGGCAACCTTGGGAAGAACACAAAAGTGCTCCAAAGGGACAAAGGGATGCAGACTCAAGTATAAATTCCGGCAAAAATGGACTATAGTTTCTTTGCTTTCAATCTCTCTATATGCCTTCAATGTACCAAGGGGTTCCTTATATAGCTTCACAGGGGATAATGAAGGGTCGAATTCGAGCGATCTCAAGGCATATGGAAGGCCAAGAGTCGAATGAGTCGGATCCATGTTAAGGAAAACTCCAAAAGGATTTGGATTATGCACACATCCCGATGTACACGGTTATAGGGGTCAAACCCGCGTATGTACACGGTTATCGGGTAAAAAGCCGCGTATATCATTTTTCATATAGTTTTAGGGATGATCAAGGAAACATCAAAGGATAAAAGATGGTCCATGGGGTCTAAAGAGTTTGCAATGGGACAGGGGAAGGCCATACAAAGTGTGATTCACCTAGAGTGGTGAAATCCGCTATAACACCACCAAAATTACTTTCTCTCTCTATCTAAATTTCTAACTCTGAATCTATATCTTTCCCTTTATAAAATCCTAACCTGTAATCTCTCTCTCTGCAAACTCTCTCTCACTCTGTCTAAACCCTTAAACCCCAATCTCTATTTGTATGTATATATCTCTCTCTAAACACTTCAACCCCAATCTCTATTTGTATGTATCTCTCTCTCTCTCTCTAATCCTGTAGTGTCACATTTCTCTATCTCTCTCTCGAAACCCCTAACCCTTAACCTCTCTAAATGTATATGTAAACACTTAACCTCCATTCTCTCTCTTTGCTTAAACCCCTAACCATGATTCTCTCTTGTAGTGAGAATTTATCCTCACTACAGGGGTAGAAATAGCTCCCTTGTGCCTATAGGGCACAAGGGTAGGTTTCTACCCTTAGAAAACAGTAAAAAACAGAATGTAAAAATGACATAAATAGAGCTCCGAATTGAAACTAAGCTAAGCTACACTAGAACAAGTAAATGGCAGCTATTGTAAACTACATCTAAGAGAAAATAATAGAAAGAAATATGGAGATGCAGCCCTTGTGAACCCCTCTGCACACAGTGGGTTAGGGTTCTGCCTCCAAAACCTGCAAAATAAACCTAAGCTACTAAACCTGTAAATAATGGCAATGAAAACTTGCAAATAGAGACGAGGGTTAGAAAGTAAAAGCAATAAAATGAACATGCATGAAAAGAAGCTATACCTCACTTAGGTGTAAATGGGCCACCATGCCCTAGCTCATGGGAGCAACTCTCTCTTGGTTGGGAAGTAATGGCTTGGAGAAATGGAGATGAAGGAGAGGGAGAGTGGGTGGTTTGAGAGCAAGAGGTCTCACAGCATCCACGGGCAGCATAACAATATGCAAATGAGGAGTGTTTTGAGAGTGACCCCCCACCCTCCTTATATAGTTTTTCCAAGGGATTTTAGGGTTTTAAGCCCTTGGTCAGGGCTTTAGCCCCTTCCGCCCTAACTTTAGCCCCTTTCAGGGTTTTAGCCCCTTTTTGAGGGCTTTAGCTCCTAGGGGTCTATTTTGGGCTCTTTTTTGGGGTTTTTAGCCCTTTTCTTTATCCTTGGGCTCTTTTGGAGGTGTGGGGGTCAAATGGAAGGTCATGGAAGGTCTTATGGAGTGAAATGAATGTTGTGAGATGGTGTCCTTGGGTGGTGTATGCCATTGATAGCTGTGTGGGGGATTTTTGGGTTAACATCTCTATTTGTATTTCTCTCTCTATAAACCCCTAAACCTCAATATCTCTCTCTAATACCTTAACCTATCTCTCTCTAAACCCATAAACTCCAATCACTCTCTCTCTAAACCCCTAACTCCAAATCTCTCTCCTTCTATTTGTATCCCTCTCTAAACCCCAAACCCTGCATCTGTCTCTCTCAAAACCCCTAACATGCAATGTCTCTCTTTATAGCTCTTTCTCTCTCTAAACCCCTAAAACCTCTAATCTCTCTCTCTCTCTCTCTCTCTCTCTAAACCCCTAACCCACAATCCCTCTTTCTCTCTCAAAACCCTTGGCCCCAAAATATCTCTCTCTTTAAATCCCTAACCTTGTATTTCATTGTCTCCCTCTCTCCTTCTCTCCAAACCCCTAATACCCAAGCTCTCTAGCCCTCTCTCTTTCTCTGTCTCTAAACCCCTAACCACCAATATATATCTATTTCTCTCTAAATTCCTAACATACAGTCTCTCTCTCTCTCTCTCTAAACCGCTAACCACAAATCTATGTGTTTCTATTTCTCTTTATCTATCTAAACCCCTAACACTCAATCTCCCTCTCTCTCTCTAAACACATATTCACCAATATCTTTCTCTATATCTCTAATATCCTCATGCCCAGTTTGTCTTTCTATGTCTCTCTCTATATATACCCATAAAACCCAAACTCTCTCTCTCTCTCTCTCTCTCAGACCACTATTTATGTCAACACATAACAACTAATCTCTCTCTCTAAAACCCTAACCCCCAATGTCTCTCTCTAAAAATGCCTAATCTCTCTCTCCCTCTCCCTCTCTCATTCTCTCTCTCTTCATCTCTCTCTCTCTAGACAAACACCCAAACCCCAATATCTCTCTCTCTATTTCTCTCTCTCTCTCTTTCTAAACCCTAATCCCCAAACACTTTTTCTCTCTCTAAACCCCTAACCCCAAACCACTCTATCTCTAAACCCCTAACCCCAAATCTCTCTCTCTCTCTCTCTCTCTCTTTAAATAGCTAACCCAAATTATCTTTATCTGCCTAATCCCATAACCCCCTAAATCTATCTCTCTCTCTAAAAACCTAACCTTCAATCTCTCTCTCTAAACCCTTAGCCCAATATCTCTCTATCTCACTCTCACTTTATCACTCTCTCTAGACCCCAAACCCCCAATCTCACTCTCTCTTTCTCCATCTAAAAACCGAACCCCCAATATATATCTCTCTCTCTATCTATCTAGCTTAACCCATAACCCATAAAGTGTAATATATCCCTCACTGAACCCCTAAACTCTAATATCTCTCTCTATATCCCTTACTGAAATTATCTCTCTCTAAACCCATAACATAAAATCTCTCTAACTCTCTCTAAAACCATAACCTTCAATCTATTTCTCTCTCTCTAAACCCCTAACCCATAATCTGTCTCTCTCTTTCTCTCTAAGTACATAACCCATCATCTATCTTTTTCTAGACCCATAATTTTAAATCCCTCTCTCTCTCTATCTATTTAAATATAGATTTTAAGTCCCTAACCCATAATCTATATCCCTCTCAAAACCCCTAACCCAGAATCCCTCTCTAAACCTCTAACCCCTAATATATATCTCTCTCTCTCTCTAAACCCCTATCCCTCAATCTCTCTCTCTTTATAAACCCTTAACACCCAATATTTCTTTCCACATGTTTAAAAACCTAACCAAAAATATCTCTTTGTCTATATCTCTCGCTTTTTAAATGCCTATCCCCCATTCAATCTCTCTCTAAACACATAACATTTATAAATCCTATAGATTTTAACGTTTATAAGTCACAAAACCTTGTGAATTATATATCACAAAAATCAAATTATCTTAAGTACTTTAAACCCTAATCTCTCTAAAATGACAAACCCCAAATCTCCATCCCTCTCTAAACCCCTAACCCCAATTCTGTCATTTACTGTGTAAACTCCTAACCTCTCTCTCTCTCTCTCTCTCTCTTTATCTCTCTCTCTAAACCACTAACCACTAAATCCTATCATTTAGAAGTCACAAAACCCATTAAAATTATATAACACAAAAATCAAATTATCTTAACTACTTTAACCTTGAATCTGTCTAAAACCACAACCCCAAACCTTTATCTCTCTCCAAATCGTTAAACCCTACTCTCTCTTTTCCTTCGTAAACTCTAATATCTCTCTCTCTCTCTAAACCATTAACCACCAATATCTCTCTTTCTTTTTCCCTCTTTTTAATCCCATAACCCCCAATCTTTCTCTCTCTAAACCCCTAACCTTCAATCTCTCTCTCTCCAAACCCCTAACTTGTAATATGTTTCAATCTCTCTCTCTCTCTCTCTCTCTCTCTCTCAAAATCTATAGACTCAAATCTCTCTCTTTCTCTCTCCCTCTTTATAAACCCCCCCCCCCTCTCTCTCTCAAAACTCATAACCCCCCAAATATTTATTTTTATATTTCTCCCTCTCCAAACCTATAAACCCCAATCTCTCTCTCTAAACTCCTAACCTCCATACTCTCTCTCTAAATCTATGAACCCCACTCTCTCTATCTCTAAACATCTAACCCATACTCTCTCTCTCTAAAACACTAAATCACAATCTCTTTCTATATATAAAAACCTAATCCCCTATGTCTCTCCCTTTTGGAACCATAGCCACCAATATTACTCTCCCTTTCTCTCCCCCCCTCTCTCTCTCTCTCAACCCTGAGCCACCAATTTATCTCCCTTTATATCTCTCTTTTTAAATCCCTAAACCCCAATCTCTCTCCATAAACCCTTAACCCTAAAATCCAATCTCTCTTTCTAAACCACAAACCTCCAATATATTTCTTTATAGCTCTCTCTCTTTATAGCCCTCTCTCTTTGTCTCTCTCTAAACCCCTACACCTCTCTCTCTCTCTCTCCCTCTCTCTCTCTCTAAACCCATACCCTCTAATATATCTCTCTCTATCTCTCTCTAAACACCTAACCCTAAATATCTCTCTTTCTAAAACCCTAACCCCCTATATCTCTTGCTCTAAACCCCTAACCCACAATCGCTCTTTCTCTCTCTAAATCCATGGCCCCAATCTATCTCTCTCTCTAAACCCCTAACCTCACATTTCCTTGTCTCCCTCTCTCACTCTCTCTAAACCCCTAACACAAAATCTCTCCCTCCCTCCCTCCATCTCTCTCTAATCCCCTGACCCCCAATCTATATCTATTTCTCTCTAAATGCCTAAAATTCTCTCTCTCTCTCTCTCTCTCTCTCTAAATTTCTAACCGCACATTTCCTTATCTCCCTCTCTCCCTCTCTCTAAACCAATTTACAACACAATCTCTGTTTGCCTCCATCTCTCTCTCTAAACTCCCAACCCAAAATCTATATCTCTTTCTCTCTAGACTACTAACATATAATCTCTCTATAAATTGGTAACCCCCAATCTCTGTGTTTGTATTTCTCTCTCTCTCTCTCTCTCTCTCTAAACCCCTATCCCTCAATCTCTCTCTCCCTCTAAACACCTAATCATTGATATCCTTCTCTATCTCTCTAATCTCCTAACCCCCAATTTTCCTTTCTCTATTTGTATACCCATAACACCCAATCTTTCTCTCTCTCTCTCTCTCTCTCTTGGACCACTATTTCTATCAACAAATAACAACTAATCTCTCTCTAAACCCCTAACCACCAATGTCTCTCTCTGCAAATGCCTAGTATTCAATGTCTCTCTCTCTACATATTTATCTCCCTCACTCTCTCTAGGTCCACTCCGAAACCCTAATCTATGCCTTTCTATTTCTCTTTGTCTAAAATCCTAACCCCAAATCTCTCTCTCTCTCTTTCTCTTTCTCTATTTATCTACATGTCTATATATTTATCTATCTAATCAAATCACCCCTAATATCTCTATTTATCTATCTATCTACCTATTTTAACCCCCAAACCATAACACACAATATATCCCTCTCTCTAAACCCCTAACCCCAATTATCTCTCTTTAAACCCCTAACATACAATCTCTCTCAGTCTCTCTAAACCCTTAGCCTTCTCTCTCTCCCTCTCTCTCCCTCTCTCTTTCTCTTTAAGCCCTTAACCTTCAATCTCTCTCTCTCTCTCTCACTTTCTCTCTCTCTCTCTCTCTCTCTCTCTCTCTCTCTCGCTAAACACGAATCCTCCAATATCTCCCTCTCTCTTAATAAATATAAACCCCTAATCGATAGTCTCTATCTCTCTAAACCCTTAAACCTACTCTCTTTCTTTATATCTATCTATCTATCTATCTAAACACATAATGTGTTTAATCTCTCTCTTTCTAAACCTTTGAGGTCCAATACTCCCCTCTCTCTCTAAAACCCCATTCCTTGATATCTATATAAAACCATAACCCCTATTCTCTCGATAAGCACCTAACCCCTAATATATTTCTCTCTCTCTATAAACACCTAAGCCTAATATATGTAGGTCTCTAAAACCCTAATCTCATCTCTCTATAAACCTCTAACCTTCAATCTCTCTCCCTCTTTCTCTAAACTACTCACCCAAATATCTTTATCCCTCCCTCTAGGACCCCAATTCCCAATATCTCTCTCTAAGACCCTAATCCCCAATATCTCTCCCTCCTCTCTCTCTGAACCCGTAACCCACTATCTCTCACATTCTCTCTCGCTATAAACGCCTAACCCCCAATATCGGTTTTTGTCTCTCTGTAAACCCTTAACCCCTGATCTATCTTTATCTTTCTCTCCCTATCTCTCTCTATATATATCTTAACACCTAAACCATCAAACCCAATCTATCCCTCTCTAAACCCCTAATGACCAATATCTCTCTAAAACCCTTGACCTTCAATCTCTCTCTATTTCTAAACCCCTAACTTGCAATCTATTTATTTCTCTCTCTCTCTCTCTCTCTCTAAATATCTACCGGTGCCCCTAACCCATAATGTCTACCCTGCTCAAAATCCCTAACCCATAATCTCTCTCTCTCTCTCTAAACCTCTAACCCCCAATCTCTCTCTCTGACTCTCTAAACTCATATCCCATAATATCTTTCTCTCCATGTCTTCAAACACCTAATTGAAAAGATCTCTTTCTATTTATCTCTCTCTCTAAACCCCTATCCCCCATTCACTCTCTCTCTCCCTAAACACCTAACCTCCAATCTCTCTATCTCTCAATTAATATAAAACGTTAACTAGTAGTCTCTTTCTCTCTCTCTCTCTCTCTCTCTCTCTCTCTCCAACCTACTCCCTTTATTTCTATTTATCTCTCACTCTAAATACCTAATGCATATCTCTCTCTTTCTAAACCCTTAAGCTCCAACCCATTCCTCTCTCTCTAAATCCCCATTCCCTAATCTCTCACTTTCTCTAAATACTTAACCCCTAATATATCTATTTATCTAAAATCCTAAACCCCGTTCTCTCTCTAAAGGCATAGCCCCCAATCCCTTTCTCTCTCTAAAGACATAACCCTTAATATTCGTCACTCAATAAAACCACCAATATCTATATCTCGTTCTCTCTTTAAAACCCTAACACCTAATCTCTTTATCTATTTTTGTCTCTAAAACCCTATCCCATTCTCTCTCTATAAGCCCATAATCCCTAGTCTCTCCCTCCTCTATCTCTAAGACCCTAACCCACTATCTCTATCTTTCTCTCTCTCGCTCTCTAAGCCCCTAACCCACCATCTCTCTCTCTCTCTCTCTCTCTCTCTCTCTCTCTCTACCCCTAACCCCCAATCTCTCTTTCTCTCTCTCTAAACCCTTAACCCTAAATATCTCTTTCTCTCTCTCTAACACCTAAACCCTATTCTCTCTCCGTATTTCTCTTTCTAGAAACCCCTAACCACCTATATCTCTCTTTCTCCCTCTCTAAACCTGTAAGCCCCAGTCATTCACTCTCCCTCTTTAAACCCCTAACCTCTAACTTATGCATTTTATTTCTCTCTCCCTCTGATTCCCTAATCGTAATCCTTGTTTCTCTCTCTATCTCTCCAAAACACTAATACCAAATACATATATCTCTCTCTCTAAACCTATATTCCCATATCTGTCTCTTTCTCTAAACCCATAACACCCAATCCTTCTCTCTCCCTCTCTAAACCCCTAACCCCAATCTCACATCTATATCTCTAAACCCCTAACATATATTCTTTCTAAATCCCTAACCCCAACCTCTCTCTCCCTCTAAACCCATAACTTTGAATATATCTCTCTCTCTAAATCCCTAATCCTCATGTATTTATATTTCTCTCTCTAAACCACTAAGCCCCAATATCTCTATATCTCTCTAAACTTCTAGCATTGAAACTCTCACTCTCTCTCTATCTCTCACTCTCTCACACAAAACCCCCAATCTCTGTCTCTCTCTCCCCCTAAACCCTTCTCTCTCTCTCTCTCTCTCTCTCTCTCTCTCTCTCTCTCTCTCTCTCTC